>VMDR010010796.1:0-29916 GCA_007922815.1 Macrotus californicus
AACGCTAATCCATGTTACTCAAGTGAGGATAGCAGTTACCTTTGGGCCACTAGGAGAGCTTGTTAGAAACAAAGAATCCCAGGTCCCCAGACCTACTAAATCTGCATTTAAAAAGATCCCCAGCAGATTCCTGTGCACATTAAAAGTGAGAAATACCAGTTTAGTGAATGCATATCTCCTGTATTTAACAAATGTTAACATTTTGCCGTAATTGCTTTATATACATATATTCATTTATGTTTATATATTTAAAAGGAAATTGGAGAAACTATGAAACTTATATTTACAATAGTTTAATGAGGATCTCTTAAAAATAAAGACATTTCTACATTTCATAAAACCATTATCACACTTAACATTAACTATTATTTTGTGGTACTAGTACCCAATTAGTGTTAAAATTTCTCCAACTGTTTTCAAAACAGCTTTTACAGTTACTTATTGTGTACTAGGATCCAAGTTTGGTTTATTCACAGCTTTTGGTCATTATGTTTCCTGTCTTTTACACTTTGAATCCAGGCTACTCCCCTCCCACAGCTTTTCTGGTTAGAACATTGTCTAGTTAAAAAGATTAGGTCGTGTGGAATGTCTCCAGTTCTGGATTTGTCTGATTGCTTCCTCGTAGTATTGTTTAACTGGTTCTCTTACCCCCTGTGTTTTCTGTAAACTAGAAGTGAGAGCTGAAGGCTTGGTTAGATTCAGGTTAAATATTTTTGGCAAGAATTCATGGTAGACAATGTTGTTTGTTTGCCATTACATCAGTCAGGAAGCACATAATGTCTCATTCCATTTAATAGTGATGTGAATATTCATCACTGGGTTCAGACGGGGCAAGCCCGATGCCAACATTGTCATTTTGGTTTTTCCTCTTGTGACTCACAAGTCACCCGTGGGGTGATACCTTGCTACCTTGCAAACATGCTGTTCCCCATCAACTTTTCACATGTTGGTTTTAGCACTGATTGGTAATCATTTTGTTGTTTTGTTGTTGTTAGGACCTACAAAATGGTGCCTCTCTAATTCTTCATTCCTTTTACATGTATTAGCTGGAACTCCTTGACAAGGAAGAGCTTTCTCTTTGACTGGGCGGGTTGGGCTACTCTTAATTGCAGTCCTTACTTCAAAGACAATATGAAGGTTTAATGATTTCTTTTCAACCCTTAAAATCTTAATAAACATGGTTCACAAAAAGTCAAGGTTAATCAATATCTTTACTTTCTTACCCCCAAATTCAGGACCTTGGGATTCGTCTTAGACATTATTTTTGTCAGGGTTTTAATTCTATCTTCTTTTGTTTTTTCCCCCACGTTAGACTTCATTATTACTGATGTATACTGCTGGCCTCTCTCTGTTTATATTTACCAGCACGTTACCCAATTTCTCTGTCCCCTCCTTCTGCCTCGTGTGATCGTTTTCCATCTGCAGGAATGTCTTTTATTTCTCTAGTAAGCATCTTTGCTGGCAGACGATCTTAGTCTTTGTTTTTCCAAGAGGGAAAAAGAGTGCTGCTGAGTCTGCGTGCCAGGCTGGCAGTCACTGTCCTCCACCCTCCTGTCCATTGTGAGGTGCTGGTCTCCAGCCTCCTCGGCCCGTGACTTCCTCTTGTAGTCCCTGTTTTCTGCCCCCTTTGTTGTTGTTGTTGTTATTACTCTTTTATGTTGCTGAAGCACACTCTACAGTGGCTTCTCTAAGAAAGGGCATGTGAGGTAGATTTTTGGAGCCCTTCATGTCTACAAATGTCTTTATATTCTATCTTCACAGGTGATTTGTAATTAGATACAGAATTTGGCAGGCATGGCCCCTTAGACATTTTTTTTAAAGATTTTATTCATTTTATTATTTAGAGAGATGGGAAGGGAAGGGGAAAGAGAAGGAGAGAAATATCAGTGTGTGGTTGCCCCTCACGTGCCCCCAACCGGGGACCTGGCCCGCAACCCAGGCATGTGCCCTGACTGGGAACTGAACCAATGACCCTTTGGTTCGCAGGCCAGCACTCAATCCACTGAGCCACACCAGCCAGGGCCCCTTAGACATTTTGAAGTAACTGTCCTGACACCTTTCAGTGTTGCTGTTGAGAATTAATTGTACTTTTGATTCCCCAACACTTCTTTCTCCTGTCTGAAAGTGGTTAGCATCTTTACTTTGTTCCTCCAAAATTTTATTACAGTATGCTGAAGTGTAGGTCTTTTTATTTCTTTAAATCAGGCAATTGGTAAACTCTTTCAAGTTGGAGACTTATGTTCTATTCTGGATTTTTAAAATATTAGCTTTTTGATAATTTTATTCTTTACATTTTATTGGTTTACTTTTTCTGAAACTACTATTAGCCACTTGATAGGTATCTTTGATTTCTCCTCTTAATCTGCTGTCTTTTGTCTCTTATTTCCAGCTTTTTGTCATTTATAGTTCTACATTCTGAAAGATTTACTTAATTTTTATACTCCTACATATCTATTAAATTTTTAATTTGGTTGGTCATACTCTGAGTTTGCAAGAACTTTTTTTAAAATTCTTGATTCCTTTTTCATAGCACCCTGTTTGGTTTTTATGGACAAAATATCTTCTCTTGCCTCACTGAACATCCCGATATGCCAAGGTTGCAGGTTCAATCCCCAGTCAGGGCACATGGGCCTTCGTGGGAGTGGCTCAGTGGATTGAACGCTGGCCTATGAACCAAAAGGTCACCAGTTCAAATCCTAGTCAGGGCACATGCCTGGTTGTGGGCCAGGTTTCCAGTGCGGAGCATGTGAGAGGCAACTGATTGATGTCTCTCAACATCAGTGTTTCTCTCCCTCTCTTTCTTCCTTCCTTTCTCCTCTTTCTAAAAATAAATAAAATTGTAAAACAAACAAATAAACAAAAAATAAACTCAATCAATGAATGCATGAGTGAGTAGAACAACAAGTCAATGTTTCTCTTTCTTCTCTCTCTCTCAAATCAGTAACTATAAAAACAACAACAACAACAAAAACCAACTTTAAAAAATAGCTCTGGGTGGTACAGCTCAGTGGATTGAGCATGGGCTGCAGACCAAAGGGTTGCTGGTTCGATTCCCAGTCAGGGCACATGCCTGGGTCGCAAACCAGGTTCCTAGTAGGGGCCACATGAGAGGCAACCATACACTGATGTTCCTCTCCCTCTCTTTTTCCCTCCCTTCTCCTCTCTCTAAAAATAAAATAAGTAAAATCTTTAAAAAATTTTTTTTAAATGTTAAAAAAATAAACAATAGCAGTTTTAAAAAAATGTATCATTCTGCTGGATACATTATACTGTGTCTTCTGGGTTCTTCCAAGTGTATTCATTTTGGGCTTCTCTTCTTTTCTTCTTGAAGTTTTCAGCAGAAGTCTGGCTATTCTTGTGATGTGACAAAACATTCTATGGGGGAGATTGAGAGGAAATTGAAGGATAAAGAGGATGCTTGGGTGGCTCTTGTCTTTGGACTAAGCATCTCATTCTTGACTCTCATCTTTCCCTCAACTTTACATATTATTGTCTTTGTAGGAGACAAATCCAAAGAATCTTGACTCTTTTCTTCATAAGACTGTATTTCCTCTGAGTAACTGTAAATTTAGCATAACCTTGTATGGGAGTTTTAATAGTGTTGCCTATAGGAGGTCTATTTTTTTGTTCTAAGCACCGAATGCCCTCGTTTTGCCCACACATACGTTTAAGAACACTAGACCACGAGCTAGGAGGACTGGGGTTCTACCTCCTGGTTCCTGCTGTCTGGTCATTGGTGTGTCACTTTCCTTCTGTTTTTCTCACTGGGCCATGGTGGGGGTCAAAGGTGACAAACCATTTGTCTTCACCCATCATTCATCAGTTGAAAAGTTTTTTAAATCCTTCAGCTCCACAAAGATCTGCAAGCGTGACACTTGCTCACCAAGGTGTTATTCTTCCAGAAAAGATTAACTTTTGGCTGAGGGCTGGCCAACAGCTGCCACATTTTAACTTCTTTGTTTTTCTTTCTCTAATCTGGTCTAGTTTCAATTGTTTGAATCTGGACAGGAATCCTGAGGCCATATTGAGGCCACACTAACAAGGCTACATGAAGTTGATATTACTAATGTCAGAAAAATAACTCTCGTCCCTCAGTCACCTTGGCTGGATAAGACAGGTGACCACTGAAAGTGTAAAGGGATAATCTCCAGTGACTAAGGCTAAAAACAGTCTTCTTCAGAACTAGGTCAAGCAGTTTATTAGGGGTTGGGTGGTGACTCAGCTCGGACTTCCAGGTTGAGGGACTGGTGAGGTGGTTTTGGGAGTGTGTGTGTAAAAGAGTGATTCACCCTTTTAGAAGAGTCTCTGCATCTTTGTCTCTATGTCTTTTTTTTTTTTTTTGATCTGTGATTTAAAAAAAAATTATATCAAGCATTATGATGACATAATTTACATATTTGGGTTGATCGTTTATTCTCCTGTACTTTAATCCTTCCAGTGAATTGGCTGTTCAAGACGATCCTGAATTATAACTTAGTCCGACTTAAAGAATTCACTAGCAAAGTTTGCTGCTGTGTCTTGTCACGCTGAATTTTAAAAGCATCTGACCTTGTAGTTCATCTATAAAATGTGAGCTGTTAGCCTTTCTTTGATATGATATACACACCAGAATGTCTCTCATCAAGTGAAAGGCAGCAGTTTAGACACAGGGATTTTAAATTAAAGTGGCGTAGTCAGAACCAAGAAGATCGAATGGATACTGGCAGCTTATCTTCAGCCCTTGCCTTTCAACAGGTTAATGAACACAGCTTAAAACACCAGCAAGTTTTGCTGTTCTGAGAGACAGTGAAGGGATTTCCTTAGTATTTAAATATATGAATATAGACAGTTCTATAAATCTACATATAAAACCAATCTGCTACAGGCTTTGAGATGGCATTCACCGTCTCTGTGAAAAGTTGAACATTATGAGTCAAGTGCAATCATATTTTTAGAAGGGGAAAACTGATAGCCCTTGCTGAACTGAAATTACCATCAAAGTTCACAAAGCTGATCACATTCATTTATCAGTAAGCCAGATTTATTTTTAAATTAGGACTGCCCAAAAGAAATGTTTTCTTTTTTTCTAAAGATTTTATTTATTTATTTTTAGACAGAGGCAAAGGGAGGAAGAAAGAGAAGGAGCGAAATATCAATGTGTGGTTGCCTCTTATGCACCTCCTACTGGGGACCTGGCCCACAACCCAGGCATGTGCCCTGACTAGGAATTGAACCGGCGACCCTTTGGTTCTCAGTTTGGCACTCAATCAACTGAGTCACACCAGCCAGGGCAAGACATATTTTCTACTCAGCCATGAGCACACCATGCAATGTGCAGATGACATGTAGAACTGTACAGTTGAAAACCTATATAATTTTATTGACCAATGTAACCCTAATAAATTTGATTAAAAAAAATGCAAACTAAATATTCTATCAGCTATTCGTGATCTGAATTCTAGTGTATGAGATCAATTTAAATATGGTATACATTTAAAAACTCATGAGATATTTCTGTTTTGTAATAAATAAAGCAGTGGCCAACTATTAGTAGCTTTTTGATATAAGCTATTAAGCCTGCCCTTTCTGCACTCTTCCTAATGCTAGAGAAGATAATTTTTGTTCCAGGAATATTTTCTTGGGATTCTCCAAATACTGCATCAGTGTAGCCTCTCCCCAGGTGATGCCTTTGTTCACGTTGGAATCCATGTAAGAGCATCTAGGGGCTTGACCTATCTTTTGCCCCAGCAGGTCATAAAGATCTGGCCCTGTCTTGTGCTTGCTTCCCTTTTCCACAGAATGGCACTGGGCAAACTTCTCAACAAAAAATCTTCTTGCTCTGCTCAGCAGAACCCATTTTTAAATCGCTCTTTAACAAAATTATACAGGTTTCAGGTGTACAATTCTGTAATGTATTATGGTTTTTAAGTCCTGTGTGAGGCTTTTGCCTGAGACATGACAGGGCCGTGGAGTGAAGAGGACTGTGCCTGTGGCTGGCACTGGTGGAGGTCTGTGTGTATCCTCTCTGTTTCTCTTCCATTCCCCATCCCGTCCTTTACTTGGATCCCAATGATGTCTGCAGAGAAGCTGTAATGGGGGCTTAGATGCTGCAGTCATCTCTCCTCACTCCTTATTTCCTTCTACTCCTGCTTAAGTCTATGTTTTGAAGACCTCCTAGATCTTTGGAAATATTTCTGTGTAGGAAATCATGAGGGAGCTTTCCTTGGCCTCTATCTGTAAGGGGAACATGACCACACACACAAAAAGAAGATAAAAATGTCACCATGCCGTATACCTGAAACTAATATGATATTGAATGTCAACCATAATTAAAAAAAAAATTTAAGCCCTGGCTGAGTAACTCAGTTGGTTAGGGTGTCATTCTGAAATACCAAGGTTGCAGGTTTGATCCCCAGTCAGGGTACATACAAGAATCAACCCATGAATGCGTAAATAAGTGGAAGTCTCTCCCTGCACCCACAACAGTCAATTTAAAAAAAAGAAAAGAAAAAAAATTAGGACTTTAAATAAATAAGTAGTCCTGACTAGTGTGACTTAGTGTGTTGGGCATCATCCCACAAACTGAAAGGTTGCTGGTTCAATCCCTGGTCAAGGTACATGCCTGGGTTGCAGGCCAGGTCACCGATTGGGGGCATGCAGGAAGTGACTGATCCATGCTTCCCTTGCTCATCAATGTTTTTCTTTCTTTCTCCTTCCCTTCCCCTTTCTCAAAAATAAATAAAATCTAATTAATTAAGTAAGTAAGTAATTGCAACACAGAAGGCAAACACACACACAAGAAGGGGAGACAATGGGGAAGTTTAATTTATTTTATAGCCTCTCCAGTTCCTAGAGCAGAGCTTTATCCCTGATGTGTAGCTAATGAATGTGCAAAGTGAACCGAGTTATGGCTTGTGGTACCTCTTCATTCCTGATAGGATCATAGATGGCATTTAAGGGTAACTAATCATTGATTAGCTTTAAGGGGGAAATTTTATGCATATTTTTCTTCAAAGGCAAGCCAGAGTCATGACGAACCAAGACACTGAAATAAATTCAAGACCAGTAACTAAGCATAGGTTTCTAAGGTAATGGTCCAAGGAAGACATAGTATAGAAATAAGGGAAAATAAATCTGCATTTGTAGAGCCTGTTTACCACCTGGAAAGCTGTAGCAATGTTAAAAATAATAAATGATTCAAAAACCTTTGGATAAATACTGCTGGGTAAGAACAAATGAGTAACGTCGTTTGTGCTTCTATGCATGAAGAGATACTATATGCCATAACTCAGTTCACTTCGCACATTCATTAGCTACACATCAGGGACAAAGCTCTGCTCTAGGAATTGGAGAGAGCTATAAAATAAATAAGATAGTCTTCTGTTAAGGGAATGAAGACTTCCTGCTGTTTTAGATGTATTTCACTTGTTTAGAGTATGCAGTTCTGCTCTTGTATTCTGTGTGGTAATTCCTAATTGGTTTTGTTCCTGCGAAGGCTATGGGATAAGACTTCTCACTCTTTCTCAGGGCATGTGCATCTGCCCTGACAGTCAGGAAGCCAGAACTCACAGGGCCCTGCACTCAAAGCCATGAGATATAAGCCCCGGTATATGGAAGCCTCATTATCTGCTTGGCTGTAGCTCTGTTTTTGTTTGTTTGGCTATTAGTTTGATTGTTTTCCTCCTGAGCTTTTTTAGTAAGGTTTCCTTTCAAGGTTCTGGCCTTGTTTCACCTGTGCTTTTGAAAGACAAAAGGAGAGTTTTAGATCCTTGTGACCAGTGGTTCTTGAAGTGTGATCTCTGAGACCAGCAGCATTAGCATCTACCTGGGAACCCATTCGGCCTGCAAATTCTTAGGTCCTCACCTCAGGAACTCTGGGGGTGGGGCCCAGTGATGTGTTTACCAGACTTCCAGGGGATTCCTGGGCTGGCTCACGAGTTGAGAACTACTACTTGACCCTGAGAATGAGAGGGGAACATCGCCCTCTGGAGGTCATGTGGTCCCAGACACCATAGAAAAGTTGCTCCATCCAAGGGGAATCTGTCCCTTCCCCCACAGAGAGAGGGTTGATATAATTAAAAACATTGCTGTTCTCTTTCTAAGAGTCCATGGTCTCAAGCTGAGTGGATATGGATGAATTCTAAAATGAGTATTCTATGTACTTTTCCAATTTCTGGTCTTCATATCACTCCCTTATTCTAAAACCTTCAGTGCTTCTTGTTAAGCAGCTCTCTGTTTTCAATGCTTCTGCAGTAGGTTCCATTTCTGTTCTCAGGCTCTTGCTCATTTCTTCCCCACAAGGAAAAATGTTGTTTTTTTTTCATGCTACAACAGCAGCTCTCACAAGGCGTCAATGTACAATTGTATCCCTCTCTCGTCTGAGCAACCCGAGGACACGGACCACATTCTAATTCTGTTTTATCCCCAGCATTTATCCCAGTGCCTGGTTAACAGTAGGTGGTTGGAGGAGGGTTTCAGAATGAATTAAATGGACGAGTCTCACTTGTGGTCTAGTTGTGTAGAACTAGTTGCTGTCCCTGGAACTCCCTAGGTCACACTGTTCCTAGGACAGAGTGCCTCCATAATAAAAAACAGTACGAATAAAAAAATAACATAAAAAACAACATTAATCTATAATATTAATGGGTTATATTGATTGAGTTCTTATCTTGTGTCAACTCTTGTACTAAGACTTTTACATATATTATTTTGTTAATTCTTAAATTAGCTTGTGTGAAAAGTATTATTTATCAAATAATAAATGAGGAAAGAGAGGCACAGGGGTGTTAAATAATTTGTCCACAGTCATATATCTGTAGTCAAAGCCAAGACTGAAGCCCAGGTCTGGTCGACTCCAAAGTGAATGCTCTTCACTTGAAGCTAAATGGATCACTGACAAATTCCACGGGTATCAGAGACCTTCGTCTTGGAGAAGCATGAATTTCAACAGACCCACAAAACATCTGGACTCCTGTGTCATTTCAATGATTAAGTTATTATTGATTGAGCACCCACTATAGGACAGGCATTGTTCTAGGAATACAAGGATATAGAGGGTGAGTAACAGGGACGACCCCTGTTCTCAGGGAATTTACTTTCCAGTGGCAGAATCTTTCTGACGAGATAATATTTTGGCCAAGTCCTGAATGACTACAAGAAGTGGGCATATGAAGATTTGGGAAGAGTCTGTTCCGGATAAAAGGAAGGAAGTACAAAGGCCCCTAGGCTAGGAAAACTCGGGGAGGAACCAGCAAACACAAACCACTGAGTGGAACTGACCCTGGGTCAGGTTTTCCAGGCATAGGCTCTAAAAGAGTAGGAATCAAAATCAGGTTGCAACTGGTCCAGAACTTTCAGGCAAGCACAAGGTCAATCACCCCATATAGGAAGAAGGGCTGAGCTGAAAGCAGACTCCGCTGCTGCTTTCAGTAGTCAGAGTATTCTCAGTACCTGAAGACGAATCAAATTAGTAGATGAGTTAGGGGTATAAGCAAGCATCATCATTACATAATATCATCAATACCAATTTTAAAAAAATCAATAAAGTGTGTAACATAGGGTAGGAAGCACCTTCTTGTCAAAGGCCTCATACTGACTGGGTTCTGCCTGCCTATGTCTCCTGACTTTGCTGCCTTGTCAGAGTAATTTTATAAGAATCAAACCACATTCTCACTAAAGCTCCAATGACAATGGCAGGATCCAATGTACAATGAGCCCTCACTTAATGTAGACAGGTTCCTGGAAATGGCTTCTTTAAGCAAAATGACGGGTAACGAAACCAATCTTGCCCTAAGCTAATTGGCATAGGTTAAAGTTCCTATGGCATATTTCTGGTGACAAAAACATCACTAATCTTCTAAATAAAGACACTAAACCCTTCTGATATTAAACATGAAATAAATGTGAGCTACTTAGACTTAAGAAAGATTAAGAAAAACAAGGAAGATAATTCTTTGCCAACCTGTTTACTGCAGTTCCGGGTCCCTGCAGCTGGAGCTCAGTGCACGAGGCGGGGCCCGCCCTGGACCAGGCACCCTTCCAGGGCAGGGCACACCCACGCCCACACCCACACCCACACTCTCACCCACACTCAGTCACACTGGGATAATCTAGGTGTGCCTGTCTGCCTCACGTGCACATCTTTGGGATGTGGGAGGAAACTGGCGTACCCAGAGAAAACCCATGCAGACTGGGGAGAGCACACCAACTCTTCACTGACAGTGGCCCTAGCTGGGAATTGACTTTTTTTCTAGTCAGTTATAATGAAATGACATTTAATGAAATGATATTTTCTGAGGATGGCTGTTTATACAGTTATATACAAGGTCAGTGATAAATTATACTGGTATTTTCCTGTGGGGGCAGTCCATAACCGCAATGGCCCCCTGGCATGTGGCTGTTCCAGTTCCAAATCCAGTTCATGGTACCTTTTTCCTCCTTTCTCCTGGACGCATGCTTGATGTCCTCTGTGTGGTCTCTTCTGGGTCTGGCTTCCTTCTTGAGTGATTGTTGTCCTTGTGTAGGTGCAACCAGGAGATGAGGAGCTCCCTCCCTTGCTTTGGGGCTCACAGCACTTCTCTTCACAAAAGGATTTCCCTACACCATGCTGCTCACCTCCTTTTGTCTAAAGTGATGCTTTTTTCAGAGCATCCCTGAGGGTGAAGGCCTCTGGGACTTGCAGAGCTGTTCGGCTCCCTTGGCCACCGCTCTAGCAGAGTGGCTGCAGCCAGTCACTGCAGTGCACCCTCCAGGACACCTGGATGCTTACTTAATCTTTTTCTTTTTAAGATTTTATTTATTTATTTATTTTTAGAGAGTGGAGAAGGGAGGGAGAAAGAGAGGGAAACATCAATGTGTGGCTGCCTCTTGTGCGCCCCCAACTGGGGACCTGGCCTGCAACCCAGGCATGTGTCCTGACTGGGAATTGAACTGGTGACCCTTTGCTTTGTGGTCCTTTGCACACCAGCTAGGGCTGCTTACTCAGTCTTTTGTGGAGCGTGTCCATGTCCGTTTATGCACAGATATTTAAGGAACAATTCCTGTAGGCCAGGTGCTATCTGGACACTGAGGGGCAGTGGTCAACCAAACACAGATATTCTTCTTGCCCTCAGAGTACATTGTTAAATGAATAAGTGAACAGAATAATTTCAGATGCTGATAAGTGCAATGAGGAAAATGTGTGATGAGGGGGTGCCACTTAGACTAGGCAGTTCGGGGGTGCCTCTTTGAGGACGGACATTGGAACAGAGAAACAGACCAGTCTTGGAAAGATCTGGAGGAAGAACATCACAGGCAGATAAAACACAAGAGCAAAGTTGCTGAGCTGTGAGTACACATGATTTGTTTGACCAAGGGAAAGAAGCCAAAGTACTTAGAGCAGAGAGAGGGGAAGGGAGGGGTGAGGTCCATCAGGCAAACATCAAGACACCAAGTTGAAATTTTTGTTCTAAGGAGAAGGGAGAACGAGGGAACAGGTGAGTGGCCCAGTTTGATTTACATGTGTACTACTTATTTAATCCTCTCAATAGGTAGTGAGGACATTAGTACTTAAAGAAAGGAAGACACAGAAAAGTTATACGGTGGATCCAAAGTTCACCCCACAGGGACTGAGCAGAGCCTGAAATGTGGGTCTTCACGGGCCCGAGTCCAGCACTTTTCTCTGGGCACCAGCTGAGTTCAAAACAGGGTTAATGGTAAGGACAAGAGCAGGGATATGGTATCTAATTTACACATTTTTAAAAAAGATTTTATTTATTTGTTTTTAGAGAGAGGGGAAGGGAGGGAGAAAGAGAGGGATAGCAACATCACTGTGTGGTTGCCTCTCGCAAACCTTCAAATGGGGACCTGGCCCGCAGCCCAGGCATGTGTCCTGACTGGGAATTGAACTGACAACCTCTCAGTTCGCAGGCTGGCACTCAGTCCACTAAGCCACACCAGCCAGGGCTACTTTGCACATATTCTAAGTACGTGATTAAAGAATCCGGGAATGGGGGTGTCCAGGAAGGATATATTTCTTAGTGGACTACTATATGCAGGAGGAGTTCAGCTAGAAAAACTGGTTCTGGAAGAGTCTGACCTCAGGATTTTAAGAGTTCTGCAGGGTTAAGGGATAATAGTTATATTGTAATAGCTCAATCTTATGGAGCACTTAATATATGCCAGGTACTGCTCTAAATGCTTTACACACACACAGAAACCAGCTTTTAAAAGAACAATCAGGTAGGGAAAAGGGCAAGGACAAAGTTCCTGAGATACTAATAAGCTTGGCATGTTTGATGAGTGGGAAGAGGTCAATGGACTAAGATCAGTAATGCTTTTTTTTAATCCTGATAACAAGCCACTGAGGAAGGGATTGTTGTTATTCCGTTGTTGCAGGTGAGGAAACTGAGGTATGGCCAGGCAATAATTTGTCCAAGAAAATATTTCTTATGGTTATTTTCTAACAGTCAATCCTTCCAAATATATGATTAAATGTAATGGTGTATGTGTATGTGTTTGAGGCTGAAGGGACTGTTTTTTTTGACATATCTTTTTTTTTTAATTCAAATACCATTCAGATCACTCATGGTCCAACAACATTCAAACAATAAACCAAGAAGAAGCAGATGTTAAAGATTGGTCTTCAAACGTTATAGCCAGTGATGCCACGCTTGCCTACGATCTGGCTGATGTAGAACCACAGCCACACCTCAGTGGCCACCAAACCCTTCAGCAGGACTTCCTGGGATAAGGATGGGAAAGTCCTCTTGGGTAAGTCACAGCAGTGTTCACCAGAGCAGGCCTGTCTAGGCGAGGACACTGACAAAGTGGGCCCTGGGTCTGGGACACACACTCTGCAGCCCCAGATGGCCTAATGAATGTCACTGAAGGGACTCTTCATAATGACTTTACTATAACATTTAATAGCCATGAAATTTGTACAGGAACAACCTTTTGAAATCTAAAGCTTGGTGCCAAGATAATTAACATTTTAAACAATAAAGTTAAATATATAGACTTATAGTCTTAGTTACATTGGTATGTATATTTAATCTTTCTAAAAATTCACTGAAAGTTTCTACTGCCTATTTTACTAGTCCATGAAAGGAACTGAAATGATGCTTTGTTTTTTTTTTTAAAGATTTTATTACTTTATTATTGTTCAATTACAGTTGTCTGCATTTTCTCCCCACCACTCGCCTCGACCCCAGCCAATCCCACCTCCCTCCCTTTCTCCCACCCTCCCCCTTGGTTATGTCCATGTGTTAAAATGATGCTTTAAAATGGGCTATGTAGTCAATGGGAGGGTTGCCATGAGCCCCAAGGGCAGTCCTCCACCAATGTGTGAGGGGGGCCAGTGAATGGATGCCCCATCCCTCTATCCTTCAGCTGGACAATTCTACCTTTCAGAAGGTACCAGAGGAATCAAAATAGAAGTGACCTTGACAATGCACAGTGACATTGGCTTATCTTTCTTCCTGGATTCCCTTTTCCCTCTCCCTCACTGCTCTTTCCTGGAATTACTTCACAAATAAACAACTTGCACTCAAGTCTTTGTCTCAAATTCTGCTTTAGGGAGAATGCAAACTAGAACACTTGGTACCAGAACTAGCCCTAGAAAGCAGGCCATTAGAATGGGCTTCTGGAAATATCTCACACACTGATGGCATGGCTGATGGTAAGTGGGGTGGTGTTAACCTTTTGCATGCTGCAGCATCACAATTGCTAAGGCTCTTGGTGTAGTGGGTTGGATAAGGTGTAAGTGAACGAGGAAGCATTGAGTTGTTCAGAAGCTCAGCACCTGAGTGGTATGGGGTAACAGTCATTATAAAGATAGTGGAGTTGGCTGGATATCTGCCTTGGAACCTTTGAAGGAAAAGAAGAACAGATGTAAGTCAGCCAATTACTAGCTTAGGGAAGCTGTCAAAGCCAGAGGCTTTCTTGGCAGCATATAAAAAGAGACTTGTTCCTGAAGCTGTAGGGCAGCCAGTGCTAAAAATCAGGCCCAAAGTTTAATAAGGTGGCAGGACCACAAAGAATTCTTGAATACACACCTTTCACCATCTCCTATCCTTAAGTCAGGGCTCCAGGATGAAGTGTTTGCATGAATGTGTCTAAGAACCTCGAACCTCTCCCTATATTCCTCTGAACACTCCTGGTAGCAGAAGCAACAGCTCTCCTTGCTAGAGGAGAGGGAGCCTCCCCTTGCCTGGAGACCATGAAAGATTTCACCCGAGGTGGCTGTGTTGCAAGATGTTTGTTCTCAAGATCTGACATTCTCATCCCTGCCCTCCAGCTCATTACCTCCAGATCAACTTCTGGAGTCAGGCCTTAGCATAACCCAAGAGGGGACGTTTAATACCTGCTGTGGTAGAAATAGGTATGCACCAAAATAATTACAGAGCATGGCTGAGGTGTGCTGTACAGAACCAGGGGAGGAACGCAGGAATGGGTTTGGAGAGTATCAAGATGGGGGAGAGGGTGGAGGCACAGCTCATAACACTGGATAGAGGAGAGTGAAATGACACTGGAACATTCTCCCATGACTTGGGATTAAAAGTCCTGGCAAAGATAAATGCAGCTGGTCTCAGTATGCTGCTGAGATGGCTCCTTGAAGCTTGACCATAAGGATGGTTTTCAGCAAATGGAGTGGAGATGCCAGGACTGATGTGAAGGCATGCGGAGGAAAGGGTGGATATGCACAGGAATGTGGGCGGGCCAGAATGGATTTATTCCATAAGACCAGAAAAGCCATCTGCTGACTCAATTCTCCACATCGGTCCAGAAGGCACTCGTTTTATTAAAGTGATAAAGAATGCATGAGGGAAGCTCACCAGAATCATTGAAAGCTTAGTGGTGGCTGTCCTTGTCAGCTGGGACTTGCAATAGTAGGTGCTATTGCAAAAATGATCTCACTAATGTCAGTGGGGACAGGAAGGTTTCAAAATAACAGAGGCCAGTGGCAGCAGTTAAGCATCAGTTACAAGATAAACATAATTATCATAATTAATAGCAAGGATGGAGTGTCAGGCACAGCACTTGACCTTTAGGGATCTGTAGTGAAAGTGTTCTTAGGAGTGAGGCAGATGAGTAGCTAACCAGGGTGATGCTCAACTCGAATAACCAGAAAAAATTAAGAATTGGTAAGCAAAAAGCTAATGTAGTCTCCCCTATACATAATCTCTGTCCCAGTTTTCCTATTTGAGTAGTTCTTAGACCCAAAGCCCATCACTTGAAGGGCAAGATGGGCCCCTGAAGGTAGGCCTCTGCAACTCACCAGCAAGTGTATGCAGCACGTATTCATGCAGTTCTCCCCTTAATAGAACTACTCACTGGGGAAGTTTCTGAGTGAGCCTCGACCTTACAGATACAAGATCTGAGCTCAAAAGCTTGGAGGATCCTCATTATACTCTTACTCAATTCACCAGTGTGACCTTTGGAAAAACTACCTGGATTGTTGCAATAAAAGTTGACTCTAGGCTTCATTTATAGCTGCTGCACTATATGTGGTATCTTTAGTGTTACAGATCTGGCACTTGGTATATGGCTATTGGACTGGGGAAGGCATTTTTTTTTCCAATTCTGTAAGTAAAGGTAATCAAGTTCATATTAATGTGGACAAGACAGCGACGCACATTCACTGACTAGAACCAAGGCTATGTTGATTCTCCTGATCTCTGAAATAAAATAGTTTCCAAAGGCCATTATCAATTTGACATTTTGCAGCATGACGTGCTGGTCCATTTATATCATTGATATTGTGTTAATTGGATATAGTGAAGAGAAAGTAGCAAATACTGTGGCTGCTTTTGACATATGTAGTCCAAAGGATGAAAGATAAAGTAAAAAAGATTCAGGAGCTGCCACATTGGTAGAGCTATTAGGGGTCCATTTGTCTGGAGTGAGCTGGGGCTTCCCACTAAAGAGAAAGCCAAATTAGGGCACCTTGTGCCCTTGACCATCAAGAAAGAGGCTTAGTGATTTTTGTACCTCTTTGGATTTTGGACGCAGCCAGTTTTGAGTGGAGACCAGAGCAGGAAGGGACTCTACAGCCAGTCTGGGTTGCACTGAAATTTGCCCTGACATTTGTCCTAAATGACTCAGCAGGCCCAATGATACTGGAGGTATCCATGGTAGAAAGGTTGCTGTTTGGTCTTTGATAAACTCCAACAGGAAAATTGCAACCCAGACTCATAGGGCTCTGGACATTGTCATGCCTCCCGTGGCAGAAAACCACTCACCTTAGGAAAAGAAGCTCCATGACAGTTGCTGTGCCATTGTACACACTGAGCACCTGATCATAGGATACTGAGTGACAGTGAGAAAGGAGTTGCTCATTGTGGGCTGGGCATTGTCATTATCACTGAATCATAAGGAGCTTCCACAATCTATTGTGTGATGAAAAATGGTTCATTAGAAGCAAGCCTAGCCCTGGCTGGACAGCTCAGTTGGTTGGACCCTTGTCCCGATACACCAAGGTTGTGAGTTTGATCCCTGGTCAGGGCACATGTAAGAACCAACCAATGAATGCATAGATAGGTGGAACAGCAAACTGATGTTCTTTCTCTCTCTCTCTCCATCCCCTCTTCCTTTCTGTCTTTAAAAATCCATTAAAAAAACAATTACCAAATTGTTTTAAAAAATATCTAAAAAAAAATATCAGGCCCAGGCTAGTCCAGAGGGTGGCAATAGTGCCTCTTCCTCAGCTCATGCGCATGGCCTCATAACAGCTATATGGTCCATTGGTGAAATCCTTGGGTATGGTTCACAGGTGGGTTTGATCAGCACATTGTGGGAAAAAGAAAATGGACAGCTGTCAGTTTGTAGTGATTCAGTATTGACCCTCAAGGATAGAGTGAGGGGAAATCCTTCCAGTGGACAGAGCTGCAGCCTGTATGCTTAGAAAAGTGGTCAGAAACACAGGCCTCAGGGCAGGTGGAAATGGTATGGTTAGTTGTCCAGGGACATGAAACTAGCAAGATTGGAAGATTAGAGACATGTATGCCTAGAAGTAGAAACAGTGCAAGAGAGCATCACTTCCATAGGAGATGCACAGTAGCCAGGTGGACAAGATGACTTATTCAGTGAATATCAGCTAATATGTCTCCCTGGCCACACAGTGCTTGAGCAATGGGCCTGTAAATGGAGTGACTGTACTGGTAGGGATGGAGGCTATGCATTTGACTAACAGAATGAGCTGCCTCTCACCAAGGATGGCCTTCTGGCTTCTGGCTATTGCTTCACTGAAGGTCCAACATGTTAGTATCAGAGAATAACATGAAACCCTCAGTGGAGGGCATTGGCCAGCTACTTGGTGGCAGGTTGATTACATCAAACCTTTTCCCCCTCGGAGGTAGCAGTTCGGATCATGTGCCCATTTATATCTGGGAATTTATTCTGTTTGAGGACAGATATAATACTTTTGAGATTATAAACATAAAGAGGATACATAAACTCCTTTGAGGTATTTCTGTTCAAGTATAATTACTGGCACACCATTTGCACTTATTACCTCTGGTTCTCCCTTTAGAGGAAATGAGACAGGACAGTGAGATCTTATTATTCTCCATGGGAGAGCCTTTTAAAGCTTAAAAATATTTAAAAGGGCTTCTCCATAAATAAAAAGTCCCAGTCCCAACTTTTCCCTCAGGTTCTCTTGAATATCTACACCTCTTCTAAATATCTAGCACCGCTCTTTTCCCACAAACATATGGGTGTAATAAGAGTTTTCTTAGTCTTAAAAAGGATTCTGACATTTTGAATCATCTCTATAAAAGTATTAATTGAAGCAACAAATGATTGAGGACTTCCTGCTGACTAGAGACTGGTCTAGGTATTTTTCATAAGATATTCTATTTGCTTTTCAGAACGACTGAGCAGGGTAAATATTACAATCACGATGTTGTTGATAAGGACACCCAAGGATCAGAAAAGTTAAGTAACTTGCCCACATCTGGTGGGTTGTGCATCTAGGCTAGAATCCAGCTGTGGTTATAAACAATGCATACACAATTCTCACTTGTTTTTTGAAATTTAGAGCTACCTAATCCACTTGGTCAATTGAATTTACTATGCCCAAGAATTACTTTCCATCCTTTTTTCAAAAATCCTGTATTTTTCACATTGTCCCCTCCATCAGACTTCAGACCATCTCCATAGGCACTGTTATGGGTTTTGATTCATGTACTTGCCACAGAGACCACTTGGCATATGTTTTGATAACTCAAGGCTGTTGCTTCTGCATAACTTGGTGCAGGACACTGTGACCTAAATAAATAATAAGTAAGTAGAATATCCTGGCTTGATGGGTCTAGGAAGGAGCAATGAAGGATAGCCATTAGGCTAGACCACAGGGTGCAGTTACTACTTCTGGCCACCAGATGGCAGAGGCACTCAGGGCAGCGCGGCAAGGAGGGTAAGGGTGCGCTGAGGACCTGTCTACAGGTGAGGCTTCCCAAAGGCCTGAGAGCCAAAGGCAGAAGGATTTGGTAAAGGGGTTTCTGCAGGAAGGACCAGTTGTTTAGACAAATATAATTCAAAAAGGTAGAAAATAATATTCGCTGCTGAGTTTCAAACAGGCTCACTTTGGTTCTGACAGAGATTTATGCTAGGAAAATGAAATCCAGAAGAGTGCATGCATGTGTTTTGGAGGTGGGAGTTCTTGAGAAGGAGAGTTTCAAAGAAACACGGTCAAAACAAAAGATGGACAAAAGAGAACAGGCCGGTTATAATCACAAGGTAGGAAACAGAAAAAGTGATTCGTATATTGGGGTGAGGGATATAATGTGTGTGAGCTTCAGTTACGATGAGGTTCTTGAGGGGGGTTCTTAATTTTTTTTAACACTTGGGACCCATTTGATAGGCTAGTGAAATTTATGGACCCTGTGGTAGATTATGCTTTATAAAAATGGCCTCAACCACCTTTTGGGTCTCATCTTTTTCTAGAAACTCAGTACTTCCTGATCAAGAGGCGGTGTCTTTATACTCCCCCCATGAACCTGGGTGGGCCTTGTGACCGCCTCAACTCACAGTCCAGTGGAAGTGACATATGTGACTTTTGAAAATAAGTAATAAAGGTCAGTCTAGCTTCTGTCTGGACTTCTCTCTCTTGGGACTCTGAGTGGCCATGTAAGAAGTCAGGCTACCCTGAAGCTGCCATGTTAGAGACACCACATGGAAAGGCCATGTAGAGAGAGAGATGCTGGAGGAGCCCCGCCAGTTCCAGCCCCCAGCTAGACATGTCAATGGATAATTTTAGGCCCAACTCTCCTCTGACTCTAATTCCAGGGGAAATCCCAAGTAGGAATTGCCTACTGGAGCCTAGTCAGCCCCAGAACCAAGACAGATAATAATACAGTGATTGTTGTTTTAACACCTTGCACCATAAATGATTGACTATTGTATCCTCATCACCTCCATTTTACCTGACAAGTGAGAATTGCTCAGTATATATTGTTGAACTAATGAGTCCAACGTACTTCAAATTTCTACTGTCATTGGCTACTCTTCTTTGTCTCTTTCATCTCCATCACCAGAGTGATGTCTTGGCCTGGCTGTGGTGCTTTTGCCCCAGGTCTCTGAAATTCACAGGGTGCCATTAAAAAAAAGTGATTGTGCAATTAATTCAGCAGCAAACACACATAGTATCACTAAGCTTAATGCCTGGTTAGCAAGAATAATTAAAATGGGAAGCTACCAGATGGTAAGTATCATCAATAACACCCATATGTGAGCCAAGACATGAATTACAAAGTGAAATTGAGGGCATGTTTTACGCTTGCCCTGGCACCGAAATTGCTAGTTACAGCTCTGCCTGGAAGTTCCATTCTACATAATAGTTTCTGATGGCAGATCTATGAACTTTGTTCAGCATGTGGGAAGATAAGAAGGTAGAAAATATATTCACACTAGTAAGTTATAGGAAGGATAGATTGGAACATTAAGATTTAAGGTTCAAGGGGACTAAATGGTAATGGAAAAAATATAGTAAAGATAAAAAAAATTTGAGGTTGAGCTAAAAAAATGTCACAGCATAACTTACCAGCGGTAACTTACAGAGATCAAGGAAATATGCAAGATAGGAGCAATGTGTCCACTAGTAGGTATGGTCGCCTCTAATGGCTTCACTTGTAGGGTTTGCAGTCATGTGGATCAGGTACTGGCAGAGAAAATGTGAACTACTCTGGACAGACAGTGCTGAGATGGCCTCGGATCTCCCCAAAGGTGTAGGTGTTGTACCATGTCTCCAGCATCGGACATCAGCTTGCAGTTTTAGCCATAAAGGTATTAGCACATAAAGTTCTTCACTGCAGAAAATCAAATTAAAAGACGGCTTCCTCTTTATGTAGCCTGCAACATTCAGGGATCCAGACATTTCTCCATCATTATCTAACTGAATATTTCTTTTTGTCCAAAGTCCTTGGCCAGACTCAGGGTTGCTTATGAAGCTCAGGGATCAGTCATCAACCATCCCACTTCCTTCTATTTCTTTGCTCCTGTGCTTCTTTCAAGGACTCCTAGCCTCATTTCTCAGAGATGTGAAACATATGCTAAGGAGTCAGGGTCACATCCTCCCACAGCTTCTTGCCGACCCATGTGGTGCTCCTAAGGGCTGGCATTTGTGTGGAGTGAAGATCCCATGGTATGTCACCAGAAGTTCTCACTCTACCTGTCAGCTACATGGGCTTAGCCACCTCATCAGTAGAGTGGGGAAAGCAGCAATGGCCACATCAATTATAAAATGTGTGCTCCCTGCAACTTCAGAAAACCTTGGAACTGAGTGCCAGCAGGCAAAATATTCCATCCCTCCTTTGCTAATAGAATCATTTTAGTCTCTGCTCTGCCACATCCTCCAGATGCCCCCACTTATTGACTGCAAAGATTTATCTTTTAAAATTCAGGGGTATCCAACCTGTGGCCCGCAGACTACATGTAGCTCAGGATGGCTGTGAATGTGGCTGAACGCAAAATTGTAAATTTACTTAACACATTATGAGACATTTTTGTGATTACATGTCGCAATGTATTTAATGTGTGGCTCAAAACAACTCTTCTTCCAGTGTGGCCCAGAGACGCCAAAAGGTTGGACACTCCTGTAATAAATTATGGGGCATGAACCACATAGGTTTCTATTTCATTTACAGCAAAAAAAAAAAAAAGTAATCAACAGGAAGCCAACCTTGTCTTCAGAGGATCAAGGCAAGTCCCAAGATCCATTAACCCTTCATTCTGATGACTTATACATAGAAATTAGATATCACTTTGTCTTTCAGTGTAAGGGATAGGAGAAGAACAAACTTGTTAGCCAAAGAAATCTTGAATGGATAGGGGACTCGAGTGGGAAGAATAAACTAATAAGATGTGATTGCATGTCTGTAGACCATCTGTGTGTTTCTAGGGAAGTTATGACTGAGAAATTGGTGCAATGAAAGGAAGACAATATGACACCAAGGCACCTTTCTTGAAATCAGATCCCTTGTAAATCAAGGGTTGGATGTGTGAACCTTGGTGGTAGAGGAAATGCCTCACCATCCCATCCCTTGCATGATCGATTATATTTGTTTCCCATGGCTGCAATAACAAATCTCCATGTTAAAAGAAAGTCAAGTTTTTCTGTAACTATATATAGTGATGAGTTTTTTTCTAGAGGCTCTAAGAGATCTGTTTCCTTTGTTTTTTTAGCTTCTAGAGGTTTTTCACATTCCTTGGCTTGTGAATCCTTCCCCATCTTCAGAGCCAACTGCTTAGCATCTTCAAACCTCTCTCTGACCTGCTCCTGCTTCCCTCATGAAAAGACTCTTGTGGTCACATTGGGCCCATGGGAGTAATTCAGGATAATTTCCTAATCTCACATCCAGGGATTAGAACATGAGAAAATGGACATCTTTGGGGGCCCGTTACTCAGCCTACCACATCAAGGACATGAAAGTTATTTCTTGTTCCCAGTTTTGGGTAGAACTAGCCAGCACATAAACTGCTTCAGTGATGGTCACTGCTTGCGATTCTCCTTTCATTTTCCGACCTTATACAGAGGTAAGGGAGCGTGCACTGTGACAACCAGGGCCTTTTTTACGGGCTATTTTCAGCACCAAGTCTTATATTTAAACCTAAGAAAACAACAGCAAAGAGGTATCGATCAATGTTGAGTCATAAAATGTTAGGATGAAGAGATCAGTGAAGTGATGTGATCCCGTTCTTTTCATCTTCTGTGTGAGGAAAATAAAGTGAAGAGAGATCACATTGACTTGACAAGATCAACAATTAGTCAGTGACTCAATAGACTAACACCTGTTTCCCAATTCTTTTATTACCTCACTGGGGTTGCAGATTAGGTTTGGGAAGCTCTATGGAGTTAGTCATGGATTATCTGATCTTGTTATAGTTCCCCCATGGTATTGGATAAATAAGGTGATATTTTACTTTTATATTTACTTATTATTTATTTGTATTTTAATTTAATTTTTTTAGAGAGGGAGGAAAGGAAGGAGAAAGAGGGGAGAGAAGCACTGATGTGCAAGAGAAACATCAATGGGTTGGTTGCCTCTCGCACGCCCCCAGCTAGGGGCCTGGCCCGCAACCCAGGCACGTGCCCTGATTAAGAATCAAATGGGAGACCTTTCAGTTTGCTGGTTGATGTGCAACCCACTGAGCCATACTAGTCAGGGTAATAAGGTTATATTTTAAAGAAAGAGAAATAAAAGGAAACTCTCCATGAAGTTCACTGATTTTGGGTAACCACTGTTCACCAATGTGCCTGACACACAAACGGAGGGACAGAATAATGGCAAATGGATTTGAATCTCAGGATGAAGAACTTTTTTCTTAGTGAGTTCAGAAAAATGGTCCAAGAAATATAGTTAAAATGAGTGTGGAGGAAAATGTCTAGTTTTGTTGGGCTTTTTGAAAAAAATGCTTGTTTTTCTTTGAAATTTATAGAAAAGTACTTATTGAAGGCCCACTGTGTGTGAGAATCCTAGTTACTGAGAGAAAGACAACAAAAAAAAGATTTATTGAGATTTATTATGTACCATTTGAATTTCTCAAACTCTTGAAAATACAGAGAAAAACAACTTCAAATTTAAAAATGAAGTAATCTTGAAGTAACATAAGTAGAGCATTTAATGAGAATAATTTAGTATGTGGCATGTTAAAAAACATGAAGTGCAGTTCAAATTTTTTTAATTCCTTATAGATGAGAACCTTTCCCCCTGCTTAAGCTGAAATGCTTAATCTGCCAAAAGTAGACAAGCCAACACACTTATGAGTTGTTGAGGTATGGAAATCCAGAATTTGGACAAACCCTAATGCAGATGGAAGAAATAAGTGTCAACCTTTGCACCTGCTTTGAGCCCTTTGCTGTTTGGGGTCATAGTTCTCTCAGGTCTGGTTTGCTGATTTATGGCTTATTTTTCCTGTGGTGTGATATTTGTTAAATCAGTTTCCATACCATACCATACCATACCATACCATACCATACCATGCCATACCATACCATACCATAAATTACCCCAAAAGAGCAAGGCAGTTTCCTTTGGAAACCAAATGAACACTTTCTGGTCATTTGGTATCTTGTGATATATCTTTCATTCATAACTATATTATGGATTATGAAAACAGGAAAATTAGTAAACTAGAGATAATGTACATAATTTGACTCAGGGAATCACTCACATTTTTACCTCTTTGTAGCCCTGAAATTATCGGAAGGGGAATTAAGCAGAAAGAGGATCAGAGAGAGATGGTGTTGGAAAGGATGCTTCTGAGACGAGCTGGAATTGGTGGGGTTAAACTTGAAAGTCAAAATCGGTTTCAGACATGGACATAACCAAGGGGAAGGGTGGGAGCGGGGGAGGGGGGTGGGATTGGCTGGGGTGGGGGGGAGTCGTGGGGGGAAAATGCAGACAACTGTAAATGAACAACAATAAACTAATTTAAAAAAAAAAAAGAAAGAAAGAACTCCTTACAGTCAGCAAAGGTCTGAGGTTTTTGCAGAGGGCTGGTGGATGGATGGTGGCTGTCACCTCTAGATGACCAGGTCAGGCTTTGAGACTGACTGATTAGTCAAGCAATTTGAATAGGAGCCAGTGGCTCAGAGATTGCACAAAGGACGGTAACAGCAGTGAGTAGAATGAGTGCCATAACGTGTCACAACTCTCTTGAAGCACTGCTTCTCGGTCTCTGTGCAGCCTTTAACTGAAAACCAGTAAATTCCACCTGAGGGAAACAAAGAGGTAGAGGCTGAGAAATCCCCTGGGAGATGCAATCTACCTGGCCTCAGACAACAGGTTAAAGCAAAGCAAAAGTCTAGGTTTATCAAGATACAATCATCTACATTTAAGAACACCCACCTGAAAGTACTCTAGTTGGGTACATTGCAATACAAAAAGCTTTGAAATTATAAATCAAAATAACTTTCAAACTCAGATAATAAAAGATGTGCTATTGCCATTGACTATGCAAAGTTTTTGAATTGTTAGCTATTTGGAAGCTTTCTAATATCTTCCCCTAGTTTAACTCAGGTGATGAATTATTCAAAAGGCCGAAATCCTTAGAAGGGTCATTTAGATGTGTGTTTCTCAGAAAAGAGATGTGTCCTTGACCTCACTTAATTTTGTCCCTGATTATAGAAGTAATGCATGTTCATTGTAGCAAATGTGAAAAATACACAAAAATGCAAAGTAAATGACGGTAAGTGACAGTAAATATCCTGTAACCCTAGCATCCTAGCTTCAGCTGGGAGAACGTGGAAGGGCAATTCCCCCAAAGCAGCAAAATATGCGATGTTTGGAAACTTGAGCATACAGTAGTTCTCAACTGGGGTGATTTTGCTCCCTCAGCCCCAGGACAGTAGATAATGCCCAGAGGCGGTTTTTTCTTCGTTTAGCATGGAAGATGTTACTAGTATGTAGTGGGCTGAGGCCAGCGATGTGCTAAACAAACATCCTCCAATACACAAGATAGCCCCGAATAACAAAGAATCATCCCCGCAGTGTTAACAATATCCAAGGTGAGAAACTCTGTTGTGTTGATAAAACTAGCAAAAGGATAAATTCTGGTTCTCCTTGTTTCACATCATTGTGACATGGCAACATTTCCAGGTCAGGAAAGTGCTCTTCCCACGGTTCTGAAGTCATTCTATGTCTCTAGCCCACCAGGAACTATTGTCAATAGTGTGCTGTATAAGCTTCCCTGCTCTTTCTTGTGTGCACAGACCTTTAGCACTTGTTTTGTCTGTCCACATTCAGGAAGAGAGGGGAGGGGCGCTCCAAGGGGGACTGGCACCTTTCTACTTCAAAAGAAAGGGACCCTGACTGGCAAAGTTGCAAGTCACAGGGAACTCGGGGTTTAGAGAGGGTAACTCGGTTAGACAGGTTGAACAAAACTCAAATAATTATAAGCCCCCAACTCCAGCACATATGAGCCCAGAATTCTATTTCTTTTTCCCAACTACCTTGGATCTCCTCTAATTTTTATTCTCCTCTTCAACTTCTGTAGAGAAATTTAGAGTTTTGCTTCGTGGACATTTTTATTCCTAAGTGTATACTACACATACCTGTTTTGCAGCTTTTTTTCTTCTCAATAATGTTTTAGAGTTTTCCCACGTTAACAAAGAGATCTAGTTCATTCCAAGTGTTGCCTAGCATTTCACGATGTGAACATATCATAATTTTAAACAACATCTATAGACAAATATTAAGGTCATTTCCATTACTTTATTATTAAATATGAAGTTGTGTTGATGACTTTGATACATGCCTTATTGTGGTGCATGTAGCTATTTCTCTGCAGTAGATACCAAGACATAGAATTACTCTGTAGAAGGCTGTGCTCATTTAAAATTTTAATGAGCCCTGGCTGGTGTGGCTCAGTGGATTGAGCACCAGACTGAGAAACAAAAGGTTGCTGGTTCGATTCCCAGTCAGGGCACATGCCTGCGTTACAGCCCAGGTCCCAGGCTGGGGGTGTGTGAGAGGCTACTGATCAGTGTTATCTCTTGCACATTGATGTCTCTTCCCCGCCCCTTCCCCTCTCTCTAAAAGTAAATAAATAAAATCTTTAAAAACAAAATAAAATTTTAATGAGATTGCCTAAAATGCTAAACTCATCTAAACTGTCACTGGAAATGTGTGAGAGTTCCCATTTCCTTACACTCTCACTGAACCTCGACATTATACAACTTTCATAATTTTTACCAGTCCGATGGATTAAAAATATATCATTTCTGTAATTTGCATTTCTTTGATACTTACTGATGAGTTGAGCAGCCTTTTATGTTTTTAGGTCAGGTCATTTATATTTCCTCCTTTGAAAATTGCCTTACAATTCCTTGAACAAGTTTAATTTTTTTTTCTGATTGTTGGTCTACTTAAAAATTGTTTTTTGGAAGTTCTTTATTCCAGAGAGATAGTAATATTTTTCCTGTTACTTATATTTCAAATATTTTCATCCAGTTTATTCCTTATCTTTTAAATTTTGGGTTTGCCATTCAGTTTAAAATGAAAAACAATACTGATATGTTTAAATTTGTCTATCATTTTGTTTGCAACTTCTGCCTTTTGCAGGTTAAGGAGGCCCCCTCTCTTTCAAGCTTAAAGTATTCTCCAGTATTTTCTTCTACTGTTTTCTTCGTTTGGATTTTCACATTTAGCTCTTTCGTTTACGCAGACGAGGCTGGCTTTTTGGGAATGCAACCTGTGCAGTTGCAAAGAGCTGTGCTTGGAAGGGCCAACAAATCATGCATTTGTTTTTCGTGGGGACGTGAGTGGTGTGACTGAAGTAGTGCATAGATTCACTGGGAATGTTTGCTCAGAAGTCACACGACTCGCATTGGAATCTTGGCTCTGACGTTCACTGGTTTCTATTCCTCGAATTTCTCATGTTTAAAAGGTGGGAATAGTGACAAGATCCAGCTTACATTGTTGTTTTGTTTTGTCAGTGTAACATAATCCAGGTATAGCCCTTCGTATAGGATGTGGTGTGTAGTAAATACTCCATGAATGTGCTCCTTTTACATATGTTTCTTCTCTTTTTCTTTTTTTTTTTACTTTATTGTTGTTCATTTACAGTTGTCTGCATTTTCCCCCCACCACTGCCCCCATCCCAGCCAATCCCACCTCCCTCGCTTTCACCCTCTTTTCTTTAGAGACTTTATTTATTTACTTCTAGTGAGAGGGGGAGGGGAGGAGAAAGAGAGGGAGAGAAACATCGATGTGCAAGAGAAACATCGATTGGTTGCCTCTTGCATGCCCCCAACCGCAGACCTGGCCCTCAACCCAGGCATGTGCCCTGACAGGGAATTGAACCGCTGACCTCTCGGATCACAGGCCAGTGCTCAGTCCACTGAGTCACATCAGCCAGGGCACTAAGCTGCTTTTTTTTTAAGTGTCAAGACTTACCTCTAGTGTGGATCTCTTTTATACAGTACTGACCAGGTTTTGTTCTGCAGGTTCCAAAGTCTAAAAGACATCCATGGAATGGGATTGAAAGGTTGCATAATCTACAAATCATACCTCCAACATCTCCTAGTGCAGAAGAGAAAATATAAGGGGAAAATAGAGATGAAGACCAGAGAGAGAAAAAAAAGGGAAAAAGAGAAAGAGAGAGATCCAAAAATAAAGCAGTGATTTTCAACTTTTAAAAGGAAGCAATATTTAAAAAAATTTGATTTCACATATGTTACATTCATGAATTGGAAGTACTCTGAACTGGTACTAATTAGAAATGAG
The DNA here is from genome assembly GCA_007922815.1 of Macrotus californicus. Lineage (NCBI taxonomy): Eukaryota > Metazoa > Chordata > Mammalia > Chiroptera > Phyllostomidae > Macrotus > Macrotus californicus. Next base: position 27,684 of record VMDR010010796.1, read on the forward strand.
GCCAAGTAGTCTAAACAATTTGCTTAAAATGTATTTAGTTCCTCTGTGCCTAATCAAATCAAATCAAAGCTATTTAGCCAGGAAATTTAGTTTCGGCCATATAGTTACTATTAGGCCTTCTTTTCAACATCTAAAGCAACACATTATACATAGTAAATTCTCTGTGGGTATTTATTGCTTGATTCATGTTTATATATTGGTTACCTTCAATACTTAAATTCAGTGGTTCAAAAATGTTGCTCATTTTGTTTATGTAGAAATAGCCTAGAAATTTTTGAACTTGGTCAACATAGATAAGAATGGAAGATAATATCTAGAAGTTCTGTTTCCAAATTTGTCTGTGCATTAGATTTACTTAAGCAGTTAAAATAAACACAGATTCCCAGAGAGCACCCTCACCCCCAGTTAGAAGTTATAGAAAGTGGGGTCCAGGAATCTGTATTTCAGACATGCAGAAAAAGCAGAAAGCATGCAATTTATTTATTTATTTGTTTATTTATTTACTACTATCATTCTCTTTTATCCTTCCTTGAGGACATGCCTGTTGATTTTAGAGAGAGGGGAAAGGAGGGAGAGAAAAAGGGAGAGAAACATCGATGTGAAAGAGAAATATCAATTGGTTGCTTCTCGCATGCTCCCTGACTGAGGACCAAACTCTCAAGTCAGGCATGTGCCCTAATCAAAAATTGAACCCGTGACCATTCTGTTTACCAGGTGACACTCTAACTAACTGAACCATACTGGTCAGGGAAGAAAAGAGGTTATTTAGATATAGATATCAGGACTGGTTTTTGAGAACCACTGGTTCTACCCAATTCAGGAATGTCCATTATGATAATTGCTGCAGGGAGCCTTGGCTAGTGTTGGAGCGCTCATCACCATTATAAACAGCTCAGATTATTAAAAGATTCTCCTGAAAGTCAGCTAAAATGTGTCTTAGTGTTCATAGTTCCTACCTTTTAATATACGAAGGCCATTGCCAAGTCACTTGTACTCATTGATAGCCCCAAAGAAGAGTTTATTAGACATTTTGTACAATGTATTTTATATCTCCCTCTGTCGCGTTGGAGGTAAGAAGAGATTGATTTTAATAAGAAAGTAGTCTGGCTGATGAAGCTAATTAACCTCCTGACTATTCTCCCCAGTTTCAACCTCAACTAAGGACACTTTGGAAATTGCACATTGGTATTCTCTCTAAGCATGACAGATTTTTAATCCATAATCAAATATCAGTCAACAAAGATCTTTAAGAACTAAGCTTATGCTGATTGATAATCCATTTACATGCATTAGTCCAATTGTTCCCATAATGAATCTTTCCAGGAGGCATTATAGTTGCCCACATTTCGCAGAAAAGGAAACCGAAGCCTCAAGATTTCAAGTGGCTTGTGCAAGTGGCAGCGCTGGAGTTTAAAAAGCTCTGTTGGCGTCCCAAACCCCTCTTCTCAGTGACCACACCAGGTCACTGGCTCTACCAAGCTTTCTGATGTTACCGTCTTCCTTTTCTCCCTCTCAGATGGTCCTTCTGCCTTCTCATTCCACACCCAGTATCCATACCTTTCTTCTTAAAACCTTGGCTCTCACATTTTTTTACTATTGCTAAAGAAGGTGCCTTAAATTTTAGGCCTCTTTCTGACTATAGTTTTTCCTGAATACTTATATGTTCTCAGATCCCATTTACTTCCTTTTAGCCTTTTACTGTCTCAAAATATATTATTGTTTTTAACACACGATATATATATGTATTTTTTAATATATTTTATTGATTATGCTATTACAGTTGTCCCATCTTCCCCCCGCCCCTGCCCTGCACACCCCTTCCCCCCGCACTCCCCCTCTTTAGTTCATGTCCATGGGTCATACATATAGTTCTTTGGCTTCTACATTTCCTATACTATTCTTAACCTCCCCCTGTCTATCTTCTACCTACCGTTTATGCTTCTTATTCTCTGTACGTTTTCCCCCTCTCTCTCCCCGCCCCCATGATAACCCTCCATGTGATCTCCATTTCTGTGATTCTATTCCTGTTCTAGTTGTTTGCTTAGTTTGTTTTTGTTTCTGTTTTAGGTTCAGTTGTTAATAGCTGTGAGTTTGTTGTCATTTTACTGTTCCTATTTTTGATCTTCTTTTTCTTAGATAAGTCCCTTTAAGATTTCATATAATAAGGGCTTGGTGATGATGAACTCCTTGAACTTGACCTTATCTGGGAAGCACTTTATCTGCCCTTCCATTC
>VMDR010010797.1:0-29917 GCA_007922815.1 Macrotus californicus
GTAACATGTCACAACCCAGGAACAAAATCCTGGGAACAGCTCAGTTATTTATCTAAAGGAGAACAACAAAAAAAACCCTATTATAATATGTCCATATATTATATAAATAATATATCGTTATGAAAATTAATGTACTAAAGCCATTCATATATTAACTAATGTATTTGAAGAACATAATATTGATTGAAAAGAGCAAATTTGCAACTGACTCTATGTGGTTGTGATATCATGTATCTAAAGTTCAAGAACATACAAAATTAAACATGTAGTAACAATACTGACATCAGTGAACTAAATGTACGGTGTAATGAAAAGCAGTAGAAAGATTAACAAAAGATTGAGATCATCATCATCTTTGGTTTGGGAGGGGAAGAGGAGAACCGAGAAGCACACAGAAGTTTAGTCAGGACGCTGGTGTGGATATTATCTTTCTCACGCATTATATGCAATTTTGTTTGTGTGAAGTATTTCACTAAATATATAATAAGTTATTATTTCAGTGTATGTTGGGGTGCTCTGCCTCAATATTCTCCCTTTTCAGATCCAAGACAGATAAACCTCAGCCACAACTGTCTGCCTCACTGGACATTGACTTTGGTGCCAGGGAATGACTCACTTAAAGATACACTTTCTCTAGTGGGGCAGCCAGCAGCTAATGACTGGTAGTTGTGAAATTTCAAAGGCTCAGCTCCTTCCTACAGTCTGGTAAAACTCTGAGTAGCTACAGCAGCTCAAGGATAGATTAAATAGGATATTTACAGAAGCCTCAGATGCAGCCATATTCACAGAATGGCTTCTCCCTTTGCTCAATTCTGCCTTGCTCATCTAGGGTAAGGCATTATATTTTTGTAATGTGTACTCATTGTATACCAGCCACTATACAAATTTATAATCACGAACAATATTATTGAGTTGTTCACCTTTATTTTTGAAGGATAAATAATATGCAAAATACATAATTCTTGATCATTTTTCCCTGCAGCAGTTGAATATGTAATTTCAATATCTTCTTGTTACTTCCATCATTCATGATGAAATGTCAGGTGTCAATTGTATTATTGTTCACCTATATGTGCTCTGTCATTTTTCTCTTGCTCTTTCAAGGTTTTCTTTTTTTCTTTGATTCTCAGCAATATGAATTATGATGTGTCGAGGTATGGCTCTCGTAATATTTATCTTTGGCATTTGTTGAGCTTCTGAGGGTTATAAGTTAATGATTTTTACTAAATTTGGGAAGAATTGAGCCATTATCTTTAAAAAAAATTTTTTTTTACCCTTTCTTCTTTCTCATTCTGGAACTCCAATTTCATACATGTTGGAACACTTACAATTGTTCTACTGATCTCTGGGAAATTTTCACATGCTTCAGTCTTGTTTTCACTCCTTCTATTCCTTCAATTGGGTAATTTCTATTGATAAGCCTTCAAATGCACTGACTCTTTCCTCTTCCATCTCAGATTTGCTGTTGAGCTCATACTGTGAATTTTTAATTGAATCATGGCATCTTTCAACTCTAGAATTTTACTTGGTTCTTTTTTACTTTCCTTTGTCTGATGTCACCCCCTATGTGTTCACTCATTTTCAATATATTTGCCTTTAATTACTTGAATGTCTTTTTTTAACTCTTTAACTATATTTATTTCTGCTTTTAAGTTTTTGCTAAATCCAGTGACTGTATTCTCTCACAACTAGTTTCAACTGATTAACCTCTTTTCCTTCTGAATACAAATCATAGTATTCTCTTTCTTTTCATGTTTAATAACTTTTAGTTGAAAAATTGGACAGTGTAGATAATATGCTGTATCAATTCTAGATTCTCTTCTTCTGAGGATCTTTGTTTGTTGTTTTTTTTTTACTTTAATAGATAATTTACTACCTAGATTCAAAATGTGAAATGTGTCCCCCTGTGATACGCAGCTGCTGATATTGACACACATGACAACAAGGTGACAGGAATTCAGTGCAGCCGGGCAAATATTCTTTCAACAGACTGATTGGTATCATGTTGACCAAATACCCCCTAATCTTCTGAAAGGTTCACTGTGGTTAACATCATTTAAACAGAAATTTAAGGAGATTATGAGCTCATTTAAGAAAGGCAACTTTTAAAGTGATGGAAATAATTCTATGAATCTTAAATGTGTCACTGCCTTTTAAAAAACTAAATTCTCATTGATATTATGTTTGAGCTTTAAGATCTATTACATTTTAGTACTGGAAGGAACCGTGTGACCCTGGTGGCTTATGCGCTACAAATGCCCCAGTTAGTGGAACATGCTTTTCTAAATAAAACATCTCCATTTTCAGGGAGGACTAAGCACCAGGAGTGAAATGTGTCTCTCATACCTTCTTTATTACCCAAGAATTAATCTTACTCGATGTGCAAGTATTCCAGACATTATGGAACAACTTAAGTTCATTGGGGTTAAGGAGATCTACAGGCCAGTCACGTAAGTGATAAATGAATTTCATGATAAGGGTAATATACTTCCAAAAAGGATGAGCATTAACTTCATTCTGAATTTATCACCATATTTCTTTATGGGCTGTACCGTTTGGTTATTTTCAGCTGGGGAAACCAGATGAACTTCTTGGTTTCTTTGTCCAGGTCTGCAAGACTGCTCCCAGGTTCAGAGATTTTTCTAGGAGGACCTAAAGGGTTCAGCATATAGTTGTACTCACGGCTCATATTAATTACAGTAAGAAAACACAAAAGGAAAAACACATACGGGGCAAAGACAACAGAAAACCGGTGCAAACTTCCAAGAAACCCGTCACACAGAATGTGCTTAATTCCACCAGCATCAAATTATGACATCGTGTATGAAGTGTTATGAACTGAAGAAGCTCATTAGCAACTCAGTGCCCAGAGTTTTACTAGGGGCTGGTCATATAGGTGCCCTCTGCTTAGAAAATACTTAAATTCCAGACTCCCAGCAGGAAAACGGGTGTTCAGTGTAAACTACACTGTTGCACAAGCAGCCTAGGCACAACAAGTCACTCTTATCATTGACAGAAAATTGTATAGTAATATAGCAGATTGGTTGCTATTCAAAGTCCCTGATGACAGCCAAGTATCAAACATCCAAGCAGGCATTTCTAAAAATAGCAGTCTCAGGGGGGCTATGTTAACTGTTTCTGCACAATTGCATACCATAAGAACTACTTAAGATAAAACGATAAACAAGGTAATTATTCCTGCCAAGTTAAAATTATATTCTCAAGTGAGGGAGAGAAAATAAATAAATAAACAATATAAATATACAAGTTCAGATACTAGATGTTATGAAAATAATTGAGATAGTGAAAGACAAGTGTAGCTGTTGTCAATAGCAGTGAGAACTGCTCTGGGGAGGTGTCTTAGCCTGGCCACTGTACCCTAAAGACCATAGACGGGGTGGCTTCGGAACTCTTGAACCTGACTTCTCATAGTCTGAGAGTCTGCAAAGTCCAAGATCAAAGTGTGGGCAGATTTAGTGTCTGGGGAAGCCCCACTTCCTCATGGATGGTCATCTTCTCACAATAACCACATGGCAAAAGGAGCAAGGGAGCTGCTTGTATAAGGGCATGAATCCCATAAATGAGAGCTGAGACTTACTTCCAAAGGCCCCATCTCCTAATAATGTTACCTTGGATGACAGGATTTCAGCCTATGAATTTTGGGGGGACAGACACATACATACAGTCCATGGCAGGAGGTGATATTTGAGCAGAGATCTAAGTGATGGGAAGCCAGCCATGCAAAGATATCAAGAATGCTCTATGCAGAGAGGAGAGTCAGTGTAATGACCCGATCATGGGTAGAAAGTAACATGTTCAAAGGGCCACATGAAGGTGAGTTTGGCTGGAGCAGAGGGAAGATGGTAGGGAGTGAGTGTGAGGTCTGGCAGCAAGTGTAGCCAGGTCATCCAGGACTTAGGCTACTCAAGGATGCAGGGTGTTAAGTGCAAAGGGAAGACACTGTAGTGTACTAAAAAATGTCAGTTTGGCAATTGTATTGAGAAAAAGACTCTAGGAGGGGAAGTTTGGAGAGAATAAGAGCAACCAGGAGACTATTGTGATTGTCCAGGTCAGAGGTGAGGGTGCCTCAGACCATGCGGTGACAGCAGAGTTAATGAGAAATGGTTACATCAGGTCACCTCTCAAAAGTAGCACTCACTGGACTTGATGGATTGCATCTCAGAGAGCTGGTCAAAGAAGGGAAAACTGAAGGAAAAATAACATCATGTGAGTGGTGTAATGGTGTAAGGAAAGCTGTTTGAAGGAGAAATTGAAAATTCTGTTTTGGATATATTTAGGTTGTTGTAGGAAAAAACAGGAGAATTAGGGTGCCTAGTGGAAACTTTGAAGGGTAGATTTTGTTTTAATATAAGGAATACTTTTCTAATGATTAGGAGTTTTCAAAATTAAAGAGACTGATGTAATTAGGCAAAAGTTACACATAGATTTTTGAGGGGGTATATTTAAGGAGAGGGTAAAAAAACAAATGAGGATGTGGTAAAATTCAAATGCTAAAGGAGAATATAATTATAGTCTACATTTTGTTTCTAAATATTATAAGGATGATAAATTATGAAAAAAAACACTCTTTTAAAATTAAACTTGTGGTTCATAAATGTGTTATACTGAGTTCCTATCAAGATAACCCAGGGACCACCAGAACAGAAGGCTGGATCCACTAACGTACAAATAACAAAATGCTTATATGAGTTAGTTTATGAAGTGTTTTCAAATGCCCGCTTTCATGTAAGTTATTTACACACAATTCCAGCAGGTGGAGCAGGACTTGCAAACCTAGTTTTATAGAGGAGGAAATGGGACCTGAAAGGTTATGAAATTGATCGATGTTCTATAAGTTATAGTAAATGGCAGAGCGGGGGTGGTTTCTGCATTGTGGTCTCTGATTGTATCTATATATAAATATATATGCCTTTTATTAAAAATAAATCATTATGTTTTAAATAAAATATTAATAAAAATCAAAACAGCCCATAAAATGCCATTCTAAAAACACTAGAATATAATCTTGTGTTTAAAATATTGATATTGTATTGTCTCCTACTAACATTTAAGTAGCCTTTTATTCCTTTAGAATATTTCTAGTATATTGACTAGAACTTTTTCCTAATCAACAGTTAATTTGAAAGAATGTTGAAAACAAATGGGCTTTCAGGGCTGTGTGTTTACAAGATGGTGATTCAAAATACGTTTTCTTTTAAATTCATTCCATGGTCGAACTATTTTCTTTTGGTTCCTATTGTGTAAAGCCTCGGAAAGCTCCATTTCCATGTCCCCATGAGTTCTGCCAGTGTCCATGCCTCTGGTCCACCCCCCCGCCCCGCCCCTGGGAAGTCCTGCAGTTGGGTTTTCATCACTGAGAGCAAGGCCAGTTTGAGATGTAACTGCCCACATAAAATCATCTAACTACAGGTTAGCTGTATTCATTCTTATGAGTGGAAAGAGCCTCTGTCACCAAATACATGTTTGGACTTTAAATCAGACTTTCAAATCCGGTTCACCATCGCAGCGACACAAATACTTTTGAAGGGCAAACTCACATGGTGCTGGTTAAGAGCTCAGGAAAAGGGAAATGGTTTGGGGGCTTTTTCATCTCACATATAACCCCAAATCTCCTATTTTGTGCTTTTAATGTAATAGTTCGGGAGGTGCCCCATTTCATTTTAAACATTTCACAGCAATCCTGAGATTAGAGGATGATTTGGTTGAAAAATAGAGACAACTACATCCTGTTTCAGGATTTGTCTCTTCTGGGGATGCCTCCTGCAGAGCTGGCAAGGCCTGCGGAAGAGCAAAACTCACAAAGACGAGATGACAGAATAGATAATGAGTTCACATCAATTCTCTGTTCTCTGAAACATCACTCATCAATGCAGTTCCAGGGAGGTTTATGGGAAGGAAAAGTTCTTGTGTTTTTTTGTTCTATTTCTAAAACAGAATCAAGAGAGGTTTTTCTTTTTTTATTTAAATGAAAAATTACTTTGTGATTATAATGTGTGAAAACCACAAATGTTTATTATAGTTTAGGTAATGCAGAAAGATGTTTTACAAAGAATGAAAACCATCACCTCAAATTCTGTTAGAAAAACATACCAATAATATTAATTGAAAGCTGCTACAGACACCTTCCTATGTAGGTATTGATACAAAGATGAATAGATTAGGTTATAAAGATTATAACTTGCTCACTTTTTTAAACAAAAACATTGAACTTTAATTTTGCTTTAATTCATCAGAGGGAAGAGAAACTGAATTAAAACTGAACAGTTATTGAACTTCAAATAAATGTTGCTGTTGTTTTTAACCACAAGAGACGTTAATTAATAAAGGGGCTCACAAATGTTAAGAAAATATATTGTAAAAAAACATTAAGATGTTACACTCACTTTTTAAAAACTACATGGTGGGGTTTGTTTGCTTTTTTTGGTCTTTTTGTTTTTATTTCTTTCTTTTTAAAATTTGGGATTTTGGGTAAGTATTTTCTCGTTTTTTTGTCTTGTTATTGTTTTCCTTTTCCTTCTCTTTTCCCCCCTAAACTACATGTTTCAATTTTAGATCATTAAAAGATGAGGAGGACATGCATACTTTCGCATCCACCCTTTTCTATGCCTCCAATACTTATTACTTATATCATAATATTTGTATTATCAAAATTTTAATTTTTTACATTTAATTTTTAAACTTAATTCTAACAATATTTAATGCAACTTTAATTTTTAAATAGATTCAGTAATAATCCTGAATCTTCATACGATTTCTGCCTTTTTGAGTTTTTTGATTTGATTCATCGGGATTTTAGTCTCAACTGGTTTAATCCAGGAGTTCCAGGTGTTTGGTACCCAGAGTTCTTTTACATTTGAGAATTTCTGCGTTTATATTTGGACAGAATTTGGCTGGCTGTGATACTGAGGGGTCATTCCTCCCCAGCCCCTTCGGAGATCCCTTTGGATGAATGGGAGCATTTGCCTTTGACCTGAAGAACATATAAGTTAAACTGAACATGTTTCATTGCTGAGCACCTGGGTTAATACCTAGTGGTGAAATCACTGGATTGTATGCTAAGTTTACATGTATTTTGTAAGACTCTCAAAATGTTATCCGAAATGGTGGACCTTCGAAAGTTCTCACCAGGAATGTATAAGAGCCCCTATTGCTTAACATTCTTCTCAATGTTTTGTGTTTTCAGTATTTTAAATTTTATCTATTTTAATATGTACGTTGTGTGATATTGTATTGTGGTTTTATTTTCCATTCCTCTTGTGACTCACAATCTTGAGCCTCTTTTCACATGCTTATTGGTCATTTATATATGTTCCTCCTTAACTGTTCAAGTTTTTGTCCATTGTTGAGTTATTTGTCTTGTTATTGATTTGTAGGATTTCTTTATATTTTTAAAGAGTTCTTTATACTTGGACATAAGTCCTTTGTCAGATATATTTCTACAAATAATTTCTCCCAGTCTGTGGTTTGATTTTCATTTTTTAACTGTAGTTTTTGAAATCCATCTTATCACTTATGGTTTATTTTGTACTTTTGATATCCTATGTAAGGAATATTTGCCTACCTAAGGTTATGAAGATTTTCTACTTCTCTTTTAAGCTAAGAAGTTTATAGTTTTAGTCTGTACATCTTGGTTGATGATACATTTTGAACAAATGTCTGTGTGTGGTATATGAGATAAATGTGAGGTTCGTTGTTATTCACGTGGACATTGAGTTGTTCAAGAACCAATAAGATGGAGAAAACCTACCTTTTCCTACTGAATCACACTGGAATGCTTGTTGAAAACCCTTCATCCGTGTGTTGACTGCTGTGGACTCTGAGTTCCGCACCATTGCTGTGCACGCTTGGCCGCAGTGCAATACCACACTCAGGTATTATAGTTTTAGAGTCTGTCCCCCAATAAGAGGGTGTAAGTCCCCACATGTTGTCGTTTTTTTCTTTTCCCCAAATTACTTCGATCAGTCTAAGTTTATTCACTTTTGAATATATTTTAAATCAACCTGTCAGATTAAATTTTCAAAGAAAACCTACTCATTAATATTAAATTATTAATATATTTTATCAACTACAGTGATATAGAAATAACACCCCTTTTAAAGTATTTGTTTGGGTAGATGTTTGCATACTGCCCAGATGCGCAGAAATGTAACATTTAATTTCTAGAACATTCCAGATGTTCCTCTCAGTTTCAGTGATAGCAGAAGAACGTTCTACTTCAAGGTTATGTATTTCTGGTTGAAGGCTTAGTCTTATAAGGGAAAATATTCAAGATAAAAATATTCACTTTTTCAGGATTTTTCCTCTTTCTGTTTTCTCCTCTTTTCTCCAGGGGTAAAAGTGCGGTGCAGGATAGTCTGGAGGTGACAGTGTGATGTTATTATAGAGTACGGACATGAGCAAAGTTAGTAGGAGTGGAGAGGAGACAATGAACATTAGACAATGCTGCCATCTCAGAGAGGCTGTTGACTGTCCCCAGGTTATTCAGTCATGCTATGCTGTCCCCAGCATATGAATCTGTGGGTTTTTCCTTTTTACATTCTTTCCGCATATGTATAGTAAGTTAACAAATGTCTTGATACTTCATGTCAAAAACTCCTAGTTTGCTAATATATTCTAGCAGCAAAGCTTATCAATGTACGGTAATACAGTATTCATTTTTATCAGCAAGTCTACAGAAAATTCAGAGAATTTAGGCAACCTTGGATTATTAGTAGAGATTCTAGTGCCACCTCGTGGTGTGTGCAATGGTTACAGGCTGATGATTTGGCGCCCCCCTCAGGTCCCTCTCATGCCCCGCCCGCCAGTATTTCCCTAGTTATGAAGTTGATTTTCTTTTTTTTTCCAGATAGATACCTTGTCCTTTTGAAAAGTAAATTTTATTTTTAATATTCGATTTAAAAACCATTTTATATTTAATAAAATCTAGCTGTAGCTTTTATTATATTTAAAAGGACATTGTATGTAAGCATAATAGTCCCCTTTCAAGTTTTTATTCTGTGATAATTCTGATATTTATCTCTACACATCTTCACAGCATGTTTAATTTTGAAATGCAATAGATTCTAGACCATTGGTGGATATGTTTAATGTAATGTAATGCTGATGTTCTTTTTTTATGACATTTAATTTTAAAGTCTCTGTACAAAATGCATTTAACTCCCAACAAAAATATACTGACTTTAATGAAAGAGAAAATGGAAGTTAGGAATAAACAATAGAAAAGTCAGCATGTATTATGCATTGCTTTTTCATTGCACTACTTACTAGAGTATGGAGGACATAATTTTAGACATTAAAAATGTATCTTTACAATTCTAAAAAATTAATACAGGATTTTTAACTTACTTAAAAAGATAATATCATTATGTGACTAGGTTATGTATGTAAGAGAAGAAACTGTGAAGATCAAATATTAAAATGTAGATTCCTCAGCTGGAGGTTAATTATTTGGTAATTACTGGAACATTTTCTTGGGGTATCATGGAGCCAGAATCCTGCTGGTGTCCCATAATAGTCTCCTGGAAGGTCCATGGTTAGTTCATGGAACTTTTTGTTATGTGTCAACATTTATACTTTTCCTTTTTTCATGAATCAATGATATAAACTTACATTTAATGAAGAGTGTGTTTTCAAGCAAGTCTTGTCATTCTTCTGTGATTTGTTCTTTCTTCCTTGGACATTTAATATGGTTTGTATTTGTTTGTTTGTTTTTAGAGCAGCAAAGTAGAAGCAAAGCCTATCATCTGAAGAATTTTTTTTTTTTCTGTAGTAAAATTTTAAAAACACTGGTTCTTTTTCAAACCCTTTGAGTTTATCTCCATGTAAGCAAGCCAGCACAGGGCAGCCACTAGAGGTCAGGCTTCTCTAATGTAAAAATGTGTGTGAAATTGAAATTTCCATCTCAAGTTACTGTCCCTGAAAAGATCCTACGCATTTTTTAATTACACCATTAGCATTACACTATTTAGAACTGGTTTTCTTACCAGTTATATTGTTAACTAGAGACAAAACAAATAAATGAGGAATTGTGAGACTCTGGGGAAGGCTTCTGACTCTGGGGAAGTCAAAATTATTTGTCTAAAAATAATATTCATCTCCTACTAAAACAAAGAATATCATTGCTTAAAAAAATTCCTCCTTATTTAGTATGTATTTCCTCTGATAACTGCTGATGAGTTCATCAACGCATCGCATTAGGTCATCTATGTTTGTGAAAATGAACAAGAATGAAGTCTATTTTAGAATGTTGGAAAGGAATGGAAACATGAAATGCTTCTATTCTGAATATGACTAATTGTGTGTTTTTTATTTTAAATTCAGGACCTGGCCTTTCATTATCAAAAGCCCCAAGCAATATAAAAACCTTTCCTTCATGGAGGCAATGGATAAGTTTAAATGGACTACAAAGGGAGGTCTGTCCTTCAACAAGCTCGTCCTGGGCCTGCCAGTGAACGTGAGATGCTCCAAGACAGACAATGCAGAGTGGTCGGTAAGCCCTACTTTGTTTTAATCTTTGGGGAAACCAGATGTCACATTTTACCTTGAATCCACAACAGGTAAAATATAAGGAACAAACAAATATCCACAAATGCAACAAATCCAGCTGATAATGATTACTTCTGTTGACCAAAAACTCCTGATTTCACTCCCTTTAAAGAGGGAAACATACTCTAAAACGAAAGTTGTAGTGAAGCAGCAATAAGATGAGATGAGAGTTTCAGAAAGCAACAGAACCTGTTTTGTATCTCTTCTGTCCCTCAGAGGTGTGTCTGGCCCTCTTCTCCACTCCCTTCAAATCCCTTAAGGTCGTGACTGTCCTGATGTTTGACCAACTTCAGCAGCCCTCTGTCCCTCCATCCCCCACCACTTTGATCCCTGCAGAAGTACACAGGCTGTACAAGCTTGGCCACAGCCCTGCTCTTAAATCACAAACTCATTGGCATTGTCTGCTCTTTCATTTTCAGATTCAAGGGATGACAGCATTACCTCCAGACATAGAAAGGCCATATAAAGCAGAACCTTTGGTGTGCACCTCTCCTTCCTCGTCCCCACACAGAGACTCCTCTCTCAAGCTGCTGGTGTGCTTCATAGTCCTGGGCAGCACGCTGAGCCGCTTACACTTGTCCTGATTCTGCAATCCTTGGTGACAATGTTTTCTGTGATCTGAAACTGTCATTTAACATGAAAATCAAACCACTTTGGGCATGAGGAGCGAGTGAAGATCGTGGAGACTTACCTTTCATATACTCCCTTCCTCTCCATTCTCCCAGAGTACCTGAGAGATGCCATGGGTTCTCCTCCTTTCCTCAGAAATGTCTGATAAAATGTATCAATCACCAATAAAGTAAAACTGGCCTGGTGTATTACCCGTATAAAAATTTGGACAAAGTCAAGTGGAAGTAAAAGAAATCTTTATTTACCTCTGTGTTACATTTTATTTAAACACTTGTAATTGCTCCTTTAGTTTTTAATTTTTGGTTTGATTTCTATATTATTTTTTTAAAATAAACATTCATCTTAGAAATGTAAAAGGAAGTTCTCTCTCTCCGTTGCAGTTTTCTTCCTCTTTATCGCTCTTTGGGTGTGACTTCCCAAGTGGAACAATGGTCCCTCCTGTCTTTCGATGTTATCCAGTTGTGTCCTTTCCCGTGAATTACCCGTGGGTCCCATACCACAGTATTTGTTGATAATGCCCATTCTGATCTCTTCATTTACCTGAATCTGTTGCTGCTCCCAAACCACCCAAACCTATCTCAGAGTACTTGTGTATCCTTCCCTGCTCAGCACTGGCCAGATGAGTGTTTCCTTGAGATCTATCACTATCTAAAAAGAAAGAGGCTACAGGAAATGTGGAAATGGCACCTAACTGACTGTAGGCTAAGGAGAAAATGTAGCTGGCTGCAAACCCTGTGCTGTGAGGGGTTTATTTTGAGGTTCCAGGTCAAAGGTCAGACCTTGTGAGTGAGCCCCCCGAGGAGGGTGTGAGGTCCATGTGGCGCCTCACTGACTGCCATTGGATGTCACACGTGCTGCATACTGGCTCAATGTGAGTCACAGTTGCTACTGCAGATTTATTTCTATATTAGTTAATAGACTAACTTTCCATAATAAAATTGTTATCAATTGAAAATCTTGTGACTTTTTTGGTTTTCTTTGTATAATTTAGCTAAATCTTGTTTTGTGTCCTTTCCTCGTTTCTTAAGTTTGGATCACATTAATAAACTAAATAAAATAAAATTTTTGTGTGATATCTCATACATTCCTTGAGAGAAAGTGATTCTGTACTGATGTTTCCAGTCAAATCAATTAAACACAGGCTGCATTTTTCTATTCCATATTTAAGCCCTTTCTGCCTGGCAAACAATGTCTTCAACACAAACTACACTGTCTTTTAAATAAATATTATGTTTTGCTGCGTTTCCTTCCTGATTCTAAGAATTTTGCCCATATAATGAAATGTCTGTAATATGTATGAGCCATATTTTATAGTCAAATTTTCTTCTTTTTAACTGCTATATCAGATTCTATGATTTTCCATCCAAATATTTATGTAAGAAATATGATAACCCCAAACATTGTCTATCTGAAATTTTATGTTTATTTTTATTTCGGAACATCTGAATCTGAGATGTCAAAGTGAAATGATTTCCTTTGGAAATTATGTAATATTATATTTGCGTTCATTGTCCTTGGTAAGGAAGGTAAACATACTGGCTAGAAAACGATGCACAGCTTTGGGAAGCTTGCGTTGTTGGAGCCACGGGAATCTGTTTTTCCAGTTGATGTGACTAAGAATAAAGCTGACTTTCTTCTTCTCGGAATTCTCATGAATATATGCAATTTTGAGGAATTGACTCTTTATCGAATGAAAATTCCGTAGGATTCTGATTGTATTCCCAGTTAATTTGCTCTTACGTTGAAAGGTCTTCCTGAGAGAGCCCAAGCTTTTCATTGCTGTGCTGGATCCAGTCACATTATCTGTCCAAGGATATCAGGAAGGAGTGTCTGAGACCTGAGACAAACCACCCATTTACAATAGTCCCTAATTTCATCCTTCATGCAGGGAGGGTTGGAGAGACTTACATGATGAAAACAATATTTATTCATCAAGGCCATGTGAAGTTGAGGTATCTGGCATGATCATTTTCTCTGAAGAGGTATCAAACAGGATCAAAGGATTCCTAGTAGTGAGAAGAGAGATATATTCAACAGTGACACACATATTAGGAGCTTTGAACTTTCTCCTCGTGGCCACAGAGGTCAATGGCAAGTGGCAGACAGGAGGACATTCACAAGCAGTATATAGCTACATTGTACAATTTGCTCAACCAAACGCTTATTGGTGAATAGACTGGCCATTTCTAGTCAATATGATAAACATTGCTGTGAATAACATTCTTTTTTTTTTTAAATTACTTTATTGTTGTTCAATTACAGTTTGAATTTTCTCCCCATCACTCTCCCCCCATTCTTATAATTAAAACTTTCATATCTATAAAAATTTCCTTGTAAGTTACTGTAAGTAAAATTACAGACTTAATTGTTATTTTTTAGAATTTTATTTTAATAATTATAAATATTTGTGAATTTTGATGAATATTACTAGATGTCTTCCGCTTGTTCAAATTATTCTCAAATGGTTAGACAAGAACTCAATCTATGTCTATTGTCTGTCTACAAAGAGAGTATGATCATTCAAATATGGTAAAATGACAACAGTTGAGGACTCTGAATGATGGATGTGGGAGGTTTTTTTAATGCTGTTGCAACACTGTAGCTTTATGAGAAAGCTCATTCCACATCACGGAGCAGCACTTCTCCCGTCGACTCTGGACCATGCACCTAGTTTATATGTTAGTTTGATCATCTTAGCCCCTCAAGGCCTCGATCGACAGTTGTACCCAAATCCAGCAGAGTCAAACTGGCACTTTATGGGCAGAAGATGGTCAACTGACTAGACTCACAGCAGCATCCCTAACTCCCTTGGCCAGAGCTGTGGTCCATGGAAAATATAAAGAGTCATGGAAAATCGTTACAAAGTTAAACAAGCTTACTGCAGAACTTCTCAGAGTCTTCAATATATAAAAATGTGCATTTGAAAGTCAAGAGAGGTTATGTAGTATGAAACATTACCGGAACTCATTGACCAGGGTACCTGTGCTGTGTGGAGGAACTTTCCCCCAAGGGACTAGCTTTGGGGTGCACAACTCTCCCAGCAAAGCACCGTCAGCTTTCGGTAACAAGCCTTCTGAAGACTCCAAGCTGTTTGGGGCACTGCACAACAGCCAGATAGACACGGGCATCCACTTGTGTTCACTGTCCTTTCCTTATTTACTTCTCATTTTGCCAACAAACACCGTTTTTTAAAATTAAAGTTAGTATAATTTACCTAGAGCAAAGAAAGGGTAATTCACTTTTTTTAAAAAAGAATGCACTAACATGAATTGCATAGTAAAAATAAGGTATTTGAGAAATGTTGACAAATAAAGCTATATATCTTTGGAAAGTTTCAAACTGTAGACACAGACTAATAGTGTGGAATTGATGTCATGTAAAAAAAATGGAAATTGGGGGGCATAATCTATAAATGTAGGTAAGATGCAAGCCTGAATTGGACCATTTCCTCTTAATATTTTCAAATATTCCCGTTAAACATTGACAACCGACAATAACAGCATCTACTTGTATAATGCTTTGAAATCTGTAAAGTGGGTTCACAATATTTTTCACTTAATGTTGCAGACCGCTTTCACAGGTGCACACTTACACTCAGAACAGCTGAGCAGGCAGCACGCTGTGCTGCAGTGACCACGGGGAGCTCAGTTTTGATCGCTTTGCAAACTCCATGTGGATAAACCAGATCCACACTTGGATGGATCCACAGATCCATACTTGGACTTCACTCTGCTTCAGTTTTCCCATCAGTAAAGTAGGGATAATAATTTCTAACCTTATAAACTTGTTTGTGGGCTCAACATGATGGTGAAGAGAGAGCGCCTAGCAACCGGAGCTGTCAAGACTAGCTTTCTCTTTCACTTTGCAAGATCTCACTTTCAAGGTGCTCAACATCTGACAAGAAGCACCAATTTTCTCTCGTGCCTTTTAGAACGTGAGCAACTGAATTTGACATTAACCAAACCACTTTTGCAGAGGAAACGAGAGTTGATAAAATAAATATAAGGTCTGGGTGAATTTGATGCTCGCTCACTGGAAAAAAGAAATCTTTAATGACTGGCTAGTTGCTATGGGCTATGTTTCTGAAGTAGTTTGCTGTATTTTTTTTCCTACTGGAAATAATCTGTTCTTATCAGAACTACAGCTCCTTCAGAGTTGAAATGAACCAGTTCCCCTTTCTTTTCTTTCAGATGATTAGTTTTTTTATGTGAATAACTGTAAAATTCTGCTCTGTTTTGTATTGCTTCGTGAGGTTTTTTCTTCCACATTTAATTATAGTATCTTCACCTCACTTTGAGAAATTATTCCATAAGATGTCTTCTCTTATTAATATTATGGCTAGGAAAACAGGCTCTTACAAATAATCCTACTACTACATATGACATTCTGTTAATCAAAAAGTAAGGAGAGATGTGGTAAATAAAAGACAGTGAGGTGACAGAGGTTTTCCGTAGCAAATAGGGACAGTATCTCTCTCTCTTAGCCATTAGGGGGCGTTTGTTTGCCTGGCTGTAAATCCAGCAGGTGCAGGTCTGCTTGGAGGCTGGTCTCTAACCACCTGCCCCCACCCCTCTCATCTCGAACTCTGCCTGCTTCCTTCTCTAGTACATTTATTGGTGTAAACTCTAAATTCAATGACCTCAAGTTAAACATTTTCTTTCTAAATTTAATTATCTTGTTAATTTTTTCTTTTTGAAAATGTAGTTCTAAGACCAATCTTATGTCTTTTTAACCCTTTTACTGTGATGATTCTAAGCCTCTTTCTGTAATAAAATAAATTTCCAAATTATTTTACTGTAGCTTGTGTGTTACATTTCACCTTCTGTTTTAAGATAGTTTAGATCTTTAACTTATCTTCTAACTTCATTTATCTCTTTTCTGTTTTTCTTTTAAATTAAATTTCCACTCTTAATTCTGATATAACCATCTTAATCATTACTTTTCAATATATTATTTAGTTCATTGGTTCTCCATATTTTTTAAAAAAGATATACTTCTTTAATAAAAGTTTGAAGCACGTGAGCGAAATCATGAGCAGTGGTGAGAACATACTTCGTAAAAAAGAAAAAGAAGAGCACTTTTTCTCTGGAACTTTCTGTACCTCCATCACTGGCTTCCTGTAAGGGATTTCCCCAGGACCGATGAGGATGATTTCCCAGGGCCTGCAGTCATCTGTGAATCTTGCTGGAGTTGTAAGCCCCATCATCACTGGGATGGTATCCTCAGTTACAAAAGTAGTGCTGCTTTCCACAGACCACCTAGTCCTCATACGAAGTAACTGTTTGTTGAAACTCCAAAGTGTCCAAATTCTAAAACCGCAGGATTTGGAGTAGATTATGGCAATGCCATCCCCTAGCCAGAAGCCAGATATGGCCTGTACCCTTGGAGAACAGGCAAATATGGCATATACTATGCATACTTCTGAGGTTGCCAGTTTTCTTCTGCTGCTTTGTGATAGCTAATCAGATAATTTTCTCTATCCTTCTTTTAAAAAATCTTCTATCTTTACAGTCAAGAGATCTCCTGCAGTTTGTTCTTTGCTTAATTGGGATGTGGCTGTACATGTGGGTTCTGCAGGAAGTCTGTACACAGCTTTTAAACAATTTTAACTTCACTCATTCACCCTTGAGGCAGACACTGCTACAGACTTGAGACAGTGGTACACAAGAATGCTGAAGCTCAAATTTAGGGAGAAAAACATTGGAGTTACGATCTTTAGAAATGTCTTATGTTTGCGTTCTCTCTGCATAGCTAACATAGCATCAATTCTTATGTCCAGGGGACATAGTTCCTTTCCGCCCACAGTGCACAGTTTATAGTTCCTCTCCTGCAACCCTCTTCCCCACACCATGTTCCATTGAACTCCTTCCTGTAAAGAAGAAATAATAAGATTTAAAGTGTTATCTTCCCATTACCAAATAATACCAAATGTTCTGTCTTGTGGAATTTCAGACAGCAGCCAGCAAACCGAGTTTTTCCATCCATCCTACAAGCTCTGAGTTCATGACACCAGGTCACACAGACAGCTGTCCATTTTGCTGTTTACAAAGTGAGCCCTGAATGTAAGACATGTCCTTCAGCTGGTCTCATAGTCCTGTCTTTTCCAACAATGAGAGAGCCCCTGGGAGAACTTTATATGAAAACACTTGATTTGTTTAGTCTGACATTACATTTTTTACATCTCACTGGGGACAAAGCACTAAATTCAGAATTTTCAGAGTTCTGCATACTAAATACATTTAGCCTATTGGGATTTGGCAAACTAATAAATTTTTAAATGCATAATTAGCGATACCCTAAAACTACGTAATTCCGAATTATTCAGCTAATATTTATAATGAAATTACTGCAGGCGACTCACTGTGTGAAGCTCTGTGGCAGTTACAGAGGGAGATGATGGAAACTTTCAGTTAAATCTCAGTAGACAACCGAGTGGGCATGGGTTCTTATGTAACTATTGTAAGAGGATTTTTAATGTTTTATTCTAGCTGCTTCATTGTACCTAAGTCAACTTTAAATCAATCTTTTGTTCATTGCAATGATGTAAAGCAAAATTGAATGTCCACTCTCCCCATCAGAACAAATACTAAAAGCCACTCTGACCCAGAGACTCAGCACTGGTCACCTGTGCTTAGAAGGTAACACCTCCAGGGGAAGGGGTCTTTCGGCAGCTATGCAGCGTTAGCCACAGGACACGGCCGAGGACCTCCTCCGGAGGCTCGCTGCTCACTCACCCCGACTCTCGGTTCCCCTTTACTCTTGTAAGCAGGGTGTTCAAAACACAATAAATTAAATTATAAATTCGATAGAGTTGAATAGATCCAAATCACGTAACATTAATATTCCTACTGGAGATGCAGACATATCTTACTTAAAGAAAGATCTTTTGCACTGTTAATTTAAATAAATTTATCTGTAGGTAATATTGAAAATAAGTTAATAGTTCTAAGAATACCACTAACATTGAGGGTAAACACAACACTCGGTTGCACAGAACACATCACTCCAGTCCTCACTTGCTTTTCAAGGCTGCGGGTGCCACTGGGGGCAGATGCCCAGGCAGCTGCAGGAGCATTCTCCTTACTCGAGGGTCCAGCAGTCTGTCCTGCAGCCAGAATGACAGCTGGCATTTCAGCCAGCACGGTGGCCTCGCTGATTCCTCATCTTTTCTTTGGTGTTCCCTCCCCACTCTCTTTTCACCTGCCAATTCTCAGCAGCTTTATTTATAGTAACTAAAAACTGGAAACAACCCAAATATCCTCAAACAGAAAAACCAACTGGGGTACAGGCAACAGTGAAAGACCACTCAGCGGTAAGAGGAATGAACTATTGATACAAGAACGGGGGTGTATTCTTGATGCCATTTTGTGGAGTGAAAAGGCAACTTTGAAAGGCTACGTAACGTTTGATTCCCTTTGTACAATCTCGTCAAAACGACACGACCACGGCGATGTGAGACAGATGAGTGGTTGTGAGGAATCAGGGCTGGGTGTGCTGCACGGCCATAAAGGGGTAAAATGCAGAAGTGTCTTTGTGGTGATGGAATAGTTCTGTGTCCTGGTTGTGAGAGTTATACAAACGTGCACATGTGATAGGATTTCATAGGACTCTGTACCCCTCTCCCCCTCCCAAATAAAAGGAAACGGTGCCTGCAGACACTGTCTGTAGTTCAGTGAACTGTATCACACCAGTGTCCTTTTGACAGTGCACAAGGGTTACATAAGAGGCTATCACTGGGGATAGCTGGGTGCATGGTACACAGACTGTCTGTACCAATTTTTCGCCTTCTTGCAAAATACGTTAAAAAGTATGAATGAAAAAGTGAAGGCTCGCAGAAAAGTATGTAGGTAGATATATCTAATCTACATCTATCTCTAACTTAGCAGCAGGGTTGAGCAAGTTAACATAATTTTCTTCGTGTTTCTTGTGTTTGGGCTTTGTTGATGTTCTTGGATCTGGGGTTACAGTTTCTACCATATTTGGAAAAATTGTGGCTATTTCTTCAATTAGTTTTCCTGTCCCCCATCCTCCTTCTCCAGGGACTCCAATTATTTGTATATTTGGCCTCTTAAAGTTATCCCAGAGTTATTGGTGCTTTATTCATTATTTCCATGCAGTCTTTTTTCTCACTGTGTTTTATTCCAAGTTTCTATTGTTAGGTCTTTTCAGCAATGTTTTCTACACTGTCATTACCATGCAATGTATTTTTTATTAAAGGTATTGTAGTTTCCATCTCTAAAAATTCGAACCGAATCTTCCCTGTCCCTACTTAACATGCTCAAGATGTACTCTAATTTCTGGAACATATGGAATGTGGGTCTAGTAACTATTGTGATGTCATTGTCTATTAACCTCCCCACCCTCACATCTCTAGATCAGTTTCAATGGATTGATTTTATTTCCCCATCACCAACTGTATCTTCCTGCATCTTTGCAGGACATTTTTTGCATGAACTTTTGATGGAATGACAGACATTTTGAAATTTACCTTGTTGATTGTTGGATATTTTTTGTATTATTATAAATATTCTTGAACATTTTATAGAACATTCTTAAATTACTTGGAAGCAGTATAATCCCCAGATCTTGCTTTTTTTTTTTCTTCTTTAAATCTCTAGATTTAAGCTCTGTGCGTGCAAACAGAGCAGAATTTAGTCTAAGGTTATTTTTCCCCCACTACTGAATCAAGCTCTTTCTCAGAATTTTAACCAAACCCCTATGAATTATGAGTTTTCCACTCTGGCTGTTGGTGAGTGACCTCCAGGCACTATTCCCTGGAATCCTTTCAGGGGGTTTTTCCTTTGCTTAAGCTTGAGCTGATTAATAGTCAACCGAATACTTAATGGGACCCCTGCAGATTCTTGGAGATTTCTCTCTATGCCTTTCTCTCTTTTTTCATGCTCTTTTTGCATCCTTGATGAACTCTAAGTTCATTCCAAGGATGAACTCTAGCATCCTTGGCTTTCCTGTAATCTTAGTTCTGTCTCCTCGACTCAGGGAGACTGCTGGGTTCCTTTCACACCCATAGTCAGCAGCCTAGATGAATCCTCATGAAATTGATAAGCATATATGTCAACAAATCTCTTTATGAGTGGTTATCTGAAATGACTTGGTGTCTGCCTGAATCCACATTTTTCCCAAGGGGAAGGATGAAAGCTTACCTACCCAGTCAATGGGGCTCCTTGGGAGTGGGGCAGGAGCAGGAAGTTTCCATCTATTTCATGAGAGTGCAGAGCCAAAGAGGAGCAGAAAGCCTAGACAGATTGGTCCCAGCCAAGGACACCAGGTATCCAAACAGAAGTGGCCAGCTGTAGGTGTCCTTTCCTCCCAGACACTTTCCTGGCCCTCCCCACCCCTCATCTGGGTTAGCCACTCCTCATCTATTACCCAACAGCATCATAGGTTGATTTTTTCAGAGGATTTATTATTCTATATTCCCTGGATATTTTTCTATGTCCTCTGGCCTATACATTCCATGAAGACAAGAAGGATAACTATCACATTATTATTGTCTCACTGTTCCCAACATCCTACCATGTACAGAGAAAGCATCAATAAACATTTGTTGAATAACTGCATTCTCTCATAAATCGTCAGAAGAAAAACCAGGTTGTTTCTGAGACCAACCTCACCTACCTTCACTTTTGAATTTAAAACAATGATCATTGCCTTCTTCTTTCTTCTTCATACTTTTTCCCTTTGCTGATACATTACAATTCTCTCCTAACTCTTTCCCAATATTTCTTTTCTTCAACCCTCCCCAGTGTTGCAGTATGGGGTGGCAAATTCAATAACCATGGTGGCTGCATAGGTCATATAAATAAGCTTCCTTATCGAGTCTAAGAAAATTTGGAATAAAGAGGTCTCTGAAAAAAGTGAAGAACACAAACCTCAACTAAAGAGCTTTTTACATTTTAAAAAAAGTGCTGAGCAGACCCTACAAGATGTGCTTCCGCAGGTTCCAGACTCACATTCTGGGGCTTGTCAGGGCTCTGTCTTCTCCATGGGACTCACCATTATTTACATCATGATAATTCTTGGTCTCAAACATGCTGGATTAGACATAGCAACCTAGTTATGTATATACAAAAATTATATTATATATTAATATATATTATATGATTATATACTAATGTATGGCAAATAAATATTTTTTCAGTTACATGTATGTTCATTTCAAAAGTTACTGTATTTCAAATGGAAATCATCTTGCTCCCAAAACTCTATGTTCTTACCTATTTCCCTCTTGTTAACTGGCACCACAGTCATCTCATTCACCTAGACTGAAATTTTTAGAAAGATTTTGTTTGTTTATTTATTTAGCAGGAGGAGAAAGCAGGGAGAAAGAGAGGGAGAGAAACATTGATCAGCTGCCTCTCCTACACGCCCCTTCCAGGCACTGGACCTGCAGCCCAGGCATGTGCCCTGACCAGCACCAAACCACTGACCTTTCACTCTGTGGGCTGATGCCCACCCAAGGAGCCACGCTGCTCAGGGCTCACCTGGACTGAAAATTGAATTCAACAGAGATTTCACTCAATGCTTGAATCCTCACAGTCTGTCCGTCTGTCCCTGTGACTTACAGCCCCTTGAATACTGTCTGCCGTCCTCACCATTACAAGTTTAACTCAGGTTTCAATTATCTCCCAACTGGCCTTTTGCCATAGTTTCCTCGTCAGTGATTTTAAAACCTGGATGTCGGTCATAATCACCTTGGTCATTTTCTAAAACTAAGCTACCCAGTCCCCATGCCCACATCACAGCTACTAAAACATAGTGTCAGGAAAGGGGCCTCAAACACTCACAACGGTGAAGGGAAGCCATGTGGTGGCTTCTTAAAAGTGTTCTTCAGTATTCTCGTTGTTACATCATATCACTGCACATTTCTTACAGAAACCCATTCTCACTTGTTCTGCCCTCTTCTTTCCTCTTCCTGGAGGGGAACGTTCATGATCTTAGTGTGACAGAAAGAAACCCCAGTTCGCAGTGCTGCAGTCCAGCCCAGAAATGCCTCCGACCTGAGACCTTTTCTAACAATGGACTGTGCAGGTCAAAGGCAAAATGAGAACATTACGAGTTACAAAATGATCCAGCTAAATTTAGCATTATTTAGAACCTAATTGCAACACTAAGTAATGAAATCATTTTCTTCAAAATATAATTTATCTTTTTCATGGACTTCATGGTTAACTTGTTACTGATTGTTTAAAATAAGGATTTCTGTCAGCTTTCTTGAGAGAGTTTGAACCTAGCACTGGGAACGAGAGACGTGTGAGACTCAGAATTACGTGCATCAAATGAGCCTCTGCGCAGGCATTGGAGGAAATCCCTTAGAGTAGCGAAAATAGCTGTCTATTTCATTGTACTCCCATTTGGTCATCTTTGAAGAACCACGTTCTCTAAAGATAGAAAATTATTAAAAGTAGATGAAAAAACTTTAAAACTTTTAAATAAAGCTTCTACTTATCAATTTTTTTTTCCCCACAATGACTTTCAAGACAAAATTTTTAAAAGAGAAATTTACAGCCTAACTCCGTGGGGCAGCTCAGCTGTCACTGAGGAAGAGGTGCCACTTTGTGGACGAATGAAAAATGACTTGATGCGCTGACAAACCCCTGTCATTACGTTTGTTTTCTTGACTTTGGGAGAATTGAGCTCATAAGGGCTTCCCTGTTTCATTTTCATTTGAGTACAATAGACAAGTGCAAACGTTCCTTTTGCAACATCTGAAATCTCCGGTAAGCCAGGACAGAGTACTGTTTCTAATTTTAGCTTCTTTTGGAGTGAATTGGGACTACAGTGCCCTCTTCTGGCAGAGCTGCCACCTTGCAAAGAGAGTGCTAATTTTCTCTGGAAAGATTCCAAAGTAAGAATTTAAGAATGATTTGAATATTGTTAGGTGGTTGGGTGGGCATCTGAGGATCTACATAAAAATCTTAATTAAATCCTAATAGAATTTCATATTTTCTATTCGTATTATGTAAGAAGAACAAGGAAACTTATCTTAATATAGTCTTTTAAAAGATATTTGTTTTGACCCCAAATATTATTTCCTTCAGTCTCTTGTCTTATGTACGCTAGTGAAATCCATTGAACATTATTATGTGACCAAATGTTTCTAGCCACTTCAAATTGAAACAATTAAGCAAATAATAAAACATCTCCAAATTTATTGTTAATGTCCATTTATGAGAAATGTTGCTACAGTCATATTTTATGTCTCAAGAATCTGAATGTTTAGCAGTTGTCTGGCATAATAATACTGGTTTCATTGACTTTTGTTCAGTGAATAGGAAGCTTCACATTATATTACCTGTATGTAAGAGTTCATAATCAGATGAGTTAGATAAGGAAAGCTGTGTAAATTGATTTTTGCATTTTAAATATGCTTGAAGAGATATTATTATATTAAAACAGTATTTAGTGCTAAATACATTAGTGTCAGGTACAGTACTGCTTACAAACTGTCTAAAGAGAAAAGATAAAGTCCTTACTTTAGAAGTGCCCTCACTAATGGGACTTCGGACCAAGATGGAGACGTAGGTAAATACACTTTGCCTCCTCACATAACCAAAAGAAGTACAACAACAAATTTAAAACCAATAAAACCCAGGACTGCCAGAAAATTGAACTGTATGGAAGTCCAACCAACAAGAAGTTAATGAAGAAAGAAGAAACACTCATGCAGACAGTGCCACAACATAGGAACATGAGCTGCCCTGCCCCTGGCGAATACCTAAGGTTCCTCCTCTTACTATGTAACAGGTGCACTCAGACAAAAAAATATGACCCAAATGAAAGAACAGATCAAAGCTCCAGAAAAAAAAAATACAACTAAATGATGAGATAGCCAACCTATCAGATGCACAGTTCAAAACACTGGTAATCAGGATGCTCACAGAAATGGTTGAATATGGTCACAAAATAGAGGAAGAAGTGAAGGCTATGAAAAGTGAAATAAATGAAAATGCACAGGGAACCAACAGTGAAGGGAAGGAAACCGGGACTCAAATCAACAGTTTGGAGAAGAAGGAAGAAATAAACATTCAACCAGAACACAATGAAGAAACGAGAATTCAAAATAATGAGGAGAGGCTTAGGAACCTCCAGGACATCTTTAAACATTCCAACATCTGAATCATAAGAGTGCCAGAAGGAGAAGAGGAAGAGAAAGAAATTGAAAACTTATTTGAACAAATAATGAAGAAGAACTTCCCTAATCTGGCAAAGGAAATAGACTTTCAGGAAGTCCAGGAAGCTCAGAGAGACCCAAAAAAGTTGGACCCAAGGAAGCACACACCAAGGTACATCATAATTACATTACCCAAGATTAAAGATAAGGAGAGAATCTTAAAAGCAGCAAGAGAAAAGGAGACAGTTACCTACAAAGGAGTGCCCATAAGATTGTCAGCTGATTTCTCAAAAGGAAACTTGCAGGCAAGAAGGGGCTAGAAAGAAGTATTCCAAGTCATGAAAGGCAAAGACCTACATCCAAGACTACTGCATCCAGCAAAGCTGTCATTTAGAATGGAAGAGCAGATAAAGTGCTTCCCAAGTAAGGTCAAGTTAAAGGAGTTCATCATCACCCAGCCCTTATTGAAATGTTAAAGGGACTTATCTCAGAAAAAGAAGATAAAAAATATGAACAGTAAAATGACAACAAATAGCTATCAACAGCAGAACCTAAAAGAAAACAAAAGCAAAAACAAGCCGAGCAAACAACTAGCATAGGAACAGATTCACAGAAATGGAGATCACATGGAGGGTTATCATCGGGGAGGGGGACAGGGGAAGAATGGGGGAAAAGGTACAAGGAATAAGAAGCCTAAATGGTAGGTACAAAATAGATGGGGGTGGGGGAGTTGTTAAGGATAGTATGGGAAATGGAGAAGCCAAAGAACTTATATGTATGTATAACCCATGGACATGAACTAAGGTTGGGGAATGATGGTGGGAGGGGGGTACAGGGTGGAGGGGAGAAAATTTCCCTTTGGGAGAAAAAAATGGGACAACTGTAATAGCGTAATCAATAAAATATATTAAAATTAAACAAAAAGTAGTGTACTCACTAATGAAGCAAATAACTACCTGCTTGTTTTACTTTTTTAAAATGAATTTTTTAGATTGTACATTTGTTTAAAAATAAACAGTATATTAATTTAGTTTTTGCCAAAAGGTGGTATACTTTTATGGCCAATTTTCCTATTTTTTCAACTTTCAAAAATAAAGAGAGCCTAAATAAAACTTTAAGTGAATATACAACTGTTTGCACAGCATGGCTATCCTATGCTGTTGGTATCAGTCAGAATTCTCCAGAGCCACACAAGCAGTAGGATGTATTTGGATATTTCCAGGAGGAAATTGATGTAGGATTCGCTCATGGGGCAGAAAAGACTATCCTGCAAGCTGGAGAAGCCTGGAAGCTTGGTGGTATAATTCAGCCTGAATCTGAAGGCCCAAGAACCAGGGGCTGATGGTGTAAGTCCTAATCTGAACCCCAGGCCCAGAACCCAGGAACATGGAGGGCCTGAGAGCAGAAGATGGATGTCTCAGCTCACACACACATACACAGTGAACTAATTCACACTCCCCTTACCTTTTTGTTCAGTTCAGGCCCCTCCGTGGACCACTGGATTGGTGAGGACAATTTGCTTTACTCAGTTCACCAATTCAAAAGCTAATCTCTTCCCTAGACACCCTCACAGACACTCCCAGAAATAATGTTTTACTAGCTATTTGGGCATCCCTTAGCTGGTCAAGGTCACACATAAAATGAACGAGGCTTATCTCTGCCTTCTGACCAGTAATAGAAGGTAGAGATTTGAGATCACGAGACACTCAGATATAAGAGATTTCCTTTTCCATATAATTATCTTAGCACAAAATCTTCCGAACAAAGTGGGTGACATTGACTTATGCTTTAGGGACTGTGGTTAACCTTTTTACATCTTTTTAGAAGCTATTCAAGGCCTGGAAGTAAGCAGACTATTTCGGAACACAGGACTCTGCACAATAACATACTCACAGGATTTTGCTTCCTCACTTTGGAGACTCTGCAATTGAACTTAAGGCATATTCAGCATAACAACACTTTAATTCCGGAAGAATGAAGTATGCCAAGAGTCAGTTATGTTTGCTCCTTTCCACAGGAGAGGTGGTACCTGTTCACACTGGAACAAAAAACTAAGAAGGGTATTTCTCTTCAGTTTGATTTGCAGGGTTCAACACGTTAAGCTGGAAATTTCTCCCATGTGGGACCGATTGAACACCTGCCATCCTGATATTCCTTGTATACCGTTAGCCACAGACACTTTCCTACATGCTTAGCACAGTCTAGGCACTTAGGACAGAGCAAAGGGAGAGAATTTACAATCTGCTTTTCAGGATTTACAGTCTGGTCAAAAGAAAAAAGCCTCAGTCTAAGAAACAATGGGGACTAGTAGAAAAGGGATACAATTAGTGTCCTGACAGAGTACAAGCTGGGGCAAGGATCTGAATCTTAGCAGCACGTCCCAGAGCTGCCCTTCCGCATGCCTTTTCTCATGTAACCCTCGAAAGTCTGCCGGGAGTTTCCAGACATACAAGCATAGCATGCCAAAAGTCATGCACTGGTTATGCAGAGATTCTTGAATACAAACAAAGATAATAATAATTAATAATAATACAATTATAATAACTAAGGGATATAATTACTTGAGGTTCAATTATATGTCATTTACTATATCAGGTAACAGTCTCTAAAGCAGACACAGTCATTTTTATTTTGTAGAGGAGAAAACAGATGTCTAGGGAGATTAAATAATTCCCTTTCATCTCCCCCCAAAAGAATACCATTGCTGAGCAAGGACCTAGAGTCGGTTCCCTCTGAGCCATAGGCCCTTGCCCTGGGCACTCGGCTAGGAAGCCCTTGTGTCTGGACTCTGAGGCCCAGAGCTTTGCCACTGCTGTGCCCTCTTTAGTATTTCTTCTCCCACAGCACGAAACTCACACACCAGGGCGAGTTCAGTGAATACCGCCATAGCCTGAAAAGGTCTGTGGTGAAGACACGTCATGTCCAAGAGCTTCTTGTTGGAAACCACACATCTCGAAAGGGTTTAATTCTTTGACTTGTGTTTTCCATTGGTGACCAGAAAGGTGATCCGTGGTCAAATACATTTGGGAGACACTTCACTCAGCAACAGTAAAAAGTTTTTGTTTTTTCAATTACAGGAGTTCTCAGTGTTACTCCATAGTCATTGCTGTTGTAGTAATAGGAATACTTCCTGTTAACATGTACTGGGCACATAGGCTATGCCAAGTATTTTGCTAAATGTTTAATATATGGCACCTGATTCGTGCTCACAAAATACTAAATAGGAGGAAGAGGCTATTATCAGTCCCATATTGTGGATGAGAAAGTATAAGCAGAGCTGTGTGGAAGAACTCTGCACATTAAAAACCTGCATTTTTGAACTTGGAAGGCTTTTCGGGATGACAAATCAGGAGATCACATGCTGGGATTACAAAAATGAATATTGAGAAGTGCCATCTGCCAGGCTAAAGCTTTTTATGCTTGTTTATTGTTTATGCTATTACCAGGGTAAAGGTTTTGAAGAGAATACTTAATTTGTCCTTGGGTCTCCCCTTGTTAGGATGAAAATAAAAAACAAACCTCAGAGCAGGTGTGACTTGCTTAAGGTCAGGGAGCAGGGAGTAAATGGTCCCCGGGCTGTGCACCCATCCCAGAATTACCGGGCTCCGCCACATCCCACCACAGGCGACCCTTGTTTGGGCAGTGTTCCCACTTCCTGCTTTCTGGGAGGCTGTTTCTTGATTGGAAGTTTCCAGAAAGACACTAGAGACCTGGAAAGAAGGGACCCAGGGGCACAGGTATGTTTTGTCAGCAGCAAGGCAGGTCTGTGGTCTGTGTGGGACACAGGAAAATGCTAGTAAGGGTGAGGCAAGTGCATGGAGGCAACCTGACTGGGGGGTGACAAGTCATCTCAGGCCAAAGCAGAGAGATAGAGGGAGTGGGGGTGGGGTGGAGGGTGGTGTGGAGGGGTGATGTGAGCAGATCTGAAGTCAAATGTTTGTGTTGGGGCTTGGAGTCCACCCTGGCTAGGTAGTCTCACAGGGTCTGGACACCTCCGTGAGCACAGGGACAGAGTGACAGTCACTCAGAGGGTTTGGGGAGCTGGCAGGGCCATGACCACCCTCCCATGGCGCGGGTCTGCTGGGCCTCCTCGGAGTGAGGCTTCCTGTGTGTGCGGTGCCTTTGCACTGGTCTTAGCGTCTCGGGCCCCTTCATGCCTGTCTCTGAGATGGTTGATTGGAAAGGAGGGCAGCTTGGTGTGGAAAGGGTGGTCTTAAATAGCAGACCCAACAGATAACTGGGTGAGCATCAGGGGGCTTCATTTCATTAGGAGGTTCCCTTGGACTCACATTGCAAACCCCAGATGGAGCCTGTGCAAGAAAAATCCTCAAAAAGGACCTTTCTGTTTGTAGCTCACGGCTGGAATTAGTAGAGTAAAAAAGCTCTATTCACTGAAATTTCCACTAGTTGGTCATTACTAGAGAGTTAGAAGTTTGAAGACACAGCAATTATAAATGCGCCGTGAGGGCCAAGGATAACCCCCCCACCCCAGAGATAGCAAAGAAACCAGTGTGCCGAAGGGAAACGTGAGCCGGGCTGGCTGAGATAGCTTGCTGGCCAGCGCTTGGGGAACTTCTGGTTAATTTTAGCATTTTCCCAGTAGGAAATGCCATGTGTTGGGGCACCTCTCCAGTCCACATTGGAATGCGGCTCCAGAGATGAGGGGAGTCCTGCTCTTATTTTGTCTGGCTGGCTGGTTGAGAAAAGGAACAGAGTGTGCTTCTGCCACAGCTGCAGAAGCCTCCTACCCTGGCACTAGCTCTTCCAGGAGCAGGTCTAGTCCAGTACTGTTAGTATTCTGGAAAGTTCTCTGGCTCGTACAACTGGAGAGGTCAAACGCTTTTTTCTTTCTATTACAGAACTACAGAAAATCAGCAGCTACCACGTTTCTCAGGTTGGCCACATGAACACCCCCAGAATGATAATGGCGGGTAAGGGGCCACAGTGCCGAGACATGGAGAGGGACTTTAAAGGACTGCATTGACTTCCTCCAGCTCTGGAACTAGTTCAAGAGATATGCTTCCCTAGCTTTCTGGAGCTTCATATCTGGCAGGGTTGAGTCTAATCTATTCCCTGCAGGAGAAAGCAACTGGCTTCATTAGTGCTGTCTGTTAAGGGGGCTGGCCAGTGGAATGGTGTCAAATGTGCTATAGAGTAAACCTAGTCTTACACCAGCCTGTTGAAATAAGGCTTCCCACTGCTTAGCTGGACCTTGAGGTGAGAGGAATGGGATTTTACATGACTTCATGGCTCTGAACACACATCACAGCAAATTTCTAAGAAGTATAAATAGGAGAGAACACAGATGAGATTTTGAAATTTATTCCAATAGATTTTTGAAAAAACACAATGAAAATAAACTTTTTAGAAGGTGGTATGGTATAAATTTTATTCAAAAGCGTTTACCCCCACACATTTTTTTTCATAGTTAGCTATACAATGACAATTACATGTGTTATAGTTTACAGATGTGTTCAAATAGAAAAATATTTTTAACAGTAGTGTTTCATCTACAAAATTAGATTCACTTCTGAACAGTATGTAAACTTCAGTGAAGCCGTTGCTTATCATCAGCTGGTGACAAAATGT
>VMDR010010798.1:0-29926 GCA_007922815.1 Macrotus californicus
GAAAACAGCACTAGCAAGAAAACTTCCTTGATAATGTTTCTACCTCGTTTTTCTTGATAATTTGTCTCTTCTCTGTTCCTTCTACTTGTTTGCTTTTTAAAAAGAGGAAGAAGGTACCAAGAAACTGTCAAACACTTTACAAATAACAATAATACCCACAGATAAACACATATGCAGCCTTTGTAGATATAAGATACCCCAACATACAAGCATGTAATGTCTCAAAATGTACTTACAAATTGGTTGTTGGGAACTCAGAACATATTTTCCCATAAGGAAAGTTAAAAGGGGCTATGTGAACGCCAGGAGAAAGAAACTGCCTGAAGTGCCAGGCCATGAGCAGTGACACAGGAAAAGCAGAGTACATAATATGGCCTCATAACCGAAAGGGAAAAAAGTGTTCTCAACCACAATTTGAGGACAGAAATCATGTCTCATTCACCTTTGTATCCTCAGTTACTGGCAAGGTACAGCTGACCCTTGAACAACAACAGGTATGAACTGAACAGGGCCATTTATACCCAGATTTTTTTCAACCCATACTGTAAATGTATTTTCTCTGCCTTATGATTATCTTAATAACATTCTTTTCTTCCTATATTGTAAGAATACAGTATATCATATATATAACATACAAAACATATGTTAATAGACTATGACATTGGTAAGGCTTCTGGTCAACAGTGGGCTATTAGTAGTTGGGTTTTGGGAATCAAAAGATATATGCAGGTTTTTGATTACGCAGGGGATCTGCGTCCCTAACCCTCACGTTGTTCGGAGTCAACTGTACCTGGCACCTTATAAACATTCAAAAACTGCTGCTACTGAGTGATGAGGCCATGAGAAAAAGGCTGAGTCGCGCGGTCCGCCAATAGGTGGCGCTATCAACACAGAACAGTTCGGGTGTAAGACCCAAACACAAAAGAGGTTGGACTATAACAATGTACATTAATTAACACCAGGATCCACATACTTAAAACTATTACCAGGTTGGTGCTATTAACTAGAAGAATGTCTTCACCTAAATTAATGAGCTGTTTCCATTATTGGATATTGCATAAGCACCATATTTTGAGTTATTTTTGCTAAAATGAATCATAAGACAGTTTCTCTGTTGGAGCAGTGGTCAGGTAGGATTTTTAGGATCTTCTCCTATGACCCTAAAAAGTATGTTAATGTCATTTTTGTAGTTATTAGGGTAACATTTAATAGAATATAGACAATAATAAACACCACAATAAGAATTACCTATAATCCTAACATCCAGAGATAATCTTTTAATATTTTTGTATTTCTTGCCATTCATTTTGTCATATATGTGATATGTTATAAATAATAGCATAGTATATATTTCCTTATATTCTGATTTTTCTCTCAACATACTGGACTTTCTCATGTCGGTAAACATTTTTAATATATGACTTTTAATTATTGCATCCATCACATGGATTATCATTAATTTCACTATCCCTCTATTACATGGCATTTTGACTGTAGAGGATTTGACTATTACAAGTCACACACTATGTAAATTAACCCTTTCCTATGTATAAAGTTCTACAGTGCTGTTTTAGGATTCAAAGTGCTAACTATGATATACAATAATAAAGTGTGGAGTGCTCCACTTTTCTCTAACTCACAAATTCTACTAAGCAATAATCAAGGGCATTTAAAAAACAAACAAAGAAGCATAGAAAGGAAGAAATTTTTGTCAACTTTTCTTCAGTCATTCACTTCTTCCACATCTGGTAGGAAAGAAGAAAGTAAGTCCCACAAAGTCTCTGACATCAGAGAGGAAAAGAAGAACAAGTCAATTTTCCTGCTAAAGCCACTTCTGTTTTCTACTGAGAATAATAAACCATCAATTTAGCCCTGGCTGGTGTGGCTCAGTGGATTGAGTGCAGGCTACAAACCAGGGGGTCGCCGGTTCAATTCCCAGTCAGGGGCACGTGCCTGGGTTGCGGGCCAGGTCCCCAGTGGGGGCCACGTGAGAGGCAACCACACATTGATGTTTCTCTCCCTCTCTTTCTCTCTCCCATCCCCTCTCTCTAAAAAAATTAAAAATAAATTAAAAAATAATAATAAACCATCAATTTAAATAGGAATAGCACAGATTGGTAATATATCAAAATCTCTCTCTGTATCAGCGCTTAAATCCAGGCTTTGACACTAAGTAGACTTCTTAGAAAAAAAATTGCAAACAAAAAAGATAATGTAATGTCATTTAATAAGAAAATATTTTTTCTTTTACAATTCTGCTATGATTTTTGTTATTGTTTGAATAAATTAATAAATATCATAAACTTGACCTCTTTCTTCTTATAGCCTCCTAATTATTCCAAATATTAAAATTGCCATAAATAGGCCAACAGCTCCAGAAGCGTAAGAGTCAAGAACGATTTAAGCCAGTGGTAATTCATCCAGAAAAGTTCAGAACAAATCAGCATCAGCTTCCTGGCACTTTCGCACAAACGGACAATTTGTATCGCTTCACCAATTTTCAAAAGTGAATTTGTGCACATAAATACAAATCTCAGGCCAAAAGTTGCTCATATTTCTTCCCAGTAGTGGGCTTGTGCAAGATCCGTTACCCCTAACAAGTACATTCTTATAAAATTCCACAATGAGGTAGGTCTATTTAGTCATTCAGAAAAAGAAAATTATGTAACAAAGTGTATATATAATGATGATGATGATGATGGTGACGATGATGATATATGCTATTCTGAACTCCTACTTCGAGCTGCCATTTACAGGGAAATTGTGAAAATGATGTAAAAGTTGCCCAAACTGTTTAATTCTGGCCAAATTAAAACAAAGTTCCTAAAAAAGAAGCCAAATACAATCTTTTGTTTCATTGTAAGTTCAATGTTCAAATGGCTTAGAAATTCTGTATACTTAAGTTTCAAAAACTGAATCCCAGAACTATCTACTCTAAACATAAACTGAATAATTTGCCCAAGAGTCCTTATTTATTACCTAATCTGAAGTCTCCCAGAGCCTAATTTTTACAATAACCTCAACTGTACTACAATAGATTAGTGTAACCTGGGCTACGCTGTTTACAGGTGTCAGCCTCTTTCCACCAAGAGCAGACTAGAGCAATCAGAAAATAGAAAGAGACTATAAATACCAATTAACAGCTTGCAATCTTCCAAAACTGTTTTTTTTTTTTTTTTACATTGGGGCTACCATTTTCATTAATGTAGAATACATTTTCAAGAATAACATATTCACGGAGTAACACAATTTCTGCCCTCACGGATCTCTAGATGGCTGACACGCGTTTTCTCCCTAAATAAATACAAGCCTGTTGACTGATAGCCTTTCCTGCTGCTGCAAACAAGAAATAACTGTCCTGTAAAACAAAAACCCTTCTCTACGGCTTCAGGCGTAATCATATATTTGCATTAAAAGCACTCTGAGACAATAACAAAAATCTTCCCGCATACCAGTCACTTAAAAGCACGATAATGAAAAGCTGTCGCTGCGACCCAGTTTTAGATTTTTCTTTCTCCTTCCCCCAAAGAACGCGATAAACTTCAAAGGGAAGGGTGGCGACCAGAAGTCGTTTTGCCCCCCCCCCCCCACAAAAAAAAAAAACAAGACTGGAAGGTGGGAAACTGGCCAACTTGGACGCTGACCTAGCTCCCGCTGGCAGGGGTAGACTAAGCAGACCCCCGGGGGGCGGGGGAATCGGGCCTCTAGGTCCTTGCCAGGCTCCCGATACCGCGGGTTTAAAATACCGAGCAGGTGGGATTCCGGGGGCCACCTCCGTCTTACGTAATGGGCATGTCAAAATCCCAGCTGCAGGACCTCCTCTCTCGCCGCCCCCGTCCCCACCCCCACCTCCCAACAACAAGAGCCCCAGGCCAGCCTGGAATAGAAACACCGGAGACCCCCACGCGTCGGACGCAGACGCGCGGGTGCTACTCTCAGCACCACCGCGCCATCCCGGAGCCGACCGAGCCCGCGGAACACTGCGGGTCTCGGAGAAGCCCCTGGGGGAAGATCGCGGCCATCCGCACCACCTCTCTGAGCCCGGCCGCCCCGCTCCCGCACCCACGGCTGTCACTGCTCCTGGCCGTGACAGCTACATATGCCACCGCTGTCTGCGTTGCCGCCCCCGCACTCACCTCACCGCTGGCTCCCTCGTGAGCAGCGGGTCGAGCTTGGAGAGCGGTGCCCGCTTCCTTCACGAGGGGTGGCGGGACACGAGGGGCTGAATGCAGCGGCGCTCTGAGTCTGCTTAGCTCATCCCCAGCCCAGCGCTCCGCCCTGCGCGGCACCCCCGCCCGCCCAGGCCTGCCGTCTCAGTCAGAGGGGACTCCCCCTCCCCTTGTGGCCGCTGCTGCCTCCGCCTCCTTCTCTGATTCTAGCCTCAGATGCTGCTGCCGCCACGACCAGCGCCATCTTGGCAGTGACGGCAGGGGCTGGGGCGGGGATCGTGGACCTCAAGGGCCAATCGCGGGTCAGTTCTGGCCATGGGGGGCGGGGTCGTAGCCCTTGAGACAGATTGCGTAAAAAAGTAGGCGGTGCTCAGGTGGTGACGCGCTGTGGTGTTGGGGAACTACGCTGTGGTTCCCCCTCGGGTCGGGAGATCCCCAGTCTGGGGCGGGCTTGGGCGAGACACACCTTCCCTTCTTCTTTCGCCGCCCCCGGAGGGTCAAAGATCCGTCTTGGGCCAACTGACCTGTTTCCTCCCTTCTCCGCAGCAACCGGGGAGTCCAGACAGTGCCTAGCCAGAGCTGCGCGCATCTGTCCGCGAGGCCGCTCCTCCACCGAGGGCCCTCAGATTCCCCAGGAAACCCTAAGGGATTAGCAGCCACCTAGTAGGTTTGGGTCCCAAGATACTGAAGGTCAGGTAAAATGGGGGTTCTCAGTGGGGTTCTCCGAAACTGTGCAGATAAAACACCTATTGTTGACTGAAGGGGTGTAGATTACTTTGAATTAATGGGATATGGCCTATTTAAACCTGGCTATGGCTCCACAATAAGTGGCTTTTGGCAAGTTGCCTCTGAAAAATGAGCAAAATAAAGGTTGATTACCGCTACAGTGTTACTCCGAGGGTTAAATTCTCTAATACATGTGAAGTGCTTGGCATAGTGCCGAAAGTACTCAGTAAGTGTTAGATAGTATTCCAGGGACAAGTGAAGGAAGAAACAGGACCCTAAAAATCCCTCTGATCTCAAGTCCATGTTCCTAAACCGCACAAAACAGGCATTCATCTCTTTCACTAACTGTGTTTATAGCTCAGTTTCTTATCTTTATAACTTTCATTGCAGTATTCATTCAGTCAGTTAACAAACATCCCTTGAATCAAACAAACAGAGGGGACACCGTGGTAAGA
The DNA here is from genome assembly GCA_007922815.1 of Macrotus californicus. Classification (NCBI taxonomy): domain Eukaryota; kingdom Metazoa; phylum Chordata; class Mammalia; order Chiroptera; family Phyllostomidae; genus Macrotus; species Macrotus californicus. The sequence goes on from VMDR010010798.1 coordinate 5,351, forward strand.
GAAACAGAAAAGGTCTCCCTTCATGGAGCTGACGGTCTGGTGAGAAAAAGAGGGACAGCAAATACTTCGTCACATTTTGGGGGGAAATGTGGTGCAAAGGTTATGAACAGAATCTGGGCAATCAAATAAAAAGATAGCCTATTTTTTTTTAAAACCAGTGGGGATCATCTGAAGGATGAAAAGGAGCCAGGAATTTGAAAAATGAAGAAGGAATATGTAAGGCAGTAGGGAATGGCTGTACCAAGGACCTGTGGTAGGAAGGAGCTTGGCTGTTGAAACCAAGTGGAGCCTGGTGCTGGGGAATGCATATGCAAAGAGGAACCGGCACCAGACTGGAGAGGTGAGTGAGCGCCATTCCCACAGGGCGCAGGAAGACATGGAAGAAACAAGATTGGATTTTATTGTAGTCGCAACTGAAAGCCATTGAAAGGTAGGGAATGACTATTAGAGCAAGGGAGTTGGGAACGGTGATATTTGCTGTCTGACAAAGCAAACAATAACCAAAAAACCAAAAACCAAGTGAAAAACCTGGGGTTGAGCCTCTTCAATACTAAGTAGGTCAAATCATATGCTCTGATCTTCAGTTACCTTGTTTAAAAAATGTGTGTGTGTGACGTAAGACTGTGTACAGAAAAATACTACTGTCAATGAAAATTGTTAAATAACGTAAGTTGTTTTTAAGTATTTTGTATGTTATGTTAATGTCGTGTATCTTTGCCTTATCGGTGCTATTTGATAAGTACATTTTTTTATTGATTACAAGGAGCAATCCAAACCAGTCATTCTTACTAATTTTTGCACCATGTGCTATTAGAGAAAAGAATATGAACTGTTATAGATGTGTAGTTTCTTTTTTATTTTTATATATATATTTATTCATTTTTATTGAACTTATTGGGGTGATGGTGGTTAACAAAATTATACAGGTTTCAGGTGCACAATACCACAACACATCATCTGTACACTGTATTGTGTGTTCACCACCCCAAGTCAAGTCTCCATCCATCACCATTTATCCCCTGTACCCTCTTCCTTCTCTCATCCCCCAATTACCATACTTCACCCAGCCTCCAAAATTGTAAATGGTCTTGATGATTAATAGAATTATTTGCTCCCATTGGAGGGTTCAATGGATCATACCATATAAGTTTGAAACCACCACCAAGAAATAAGTATTAGTGTAAGTTTTTAGCTTGGATGGCTAATACATCATACTAATATAGGATCAATTAATTTTTAGCACTTAGAAACTGTGTTCCATGACAATAAAATGTGCTCTATGGTCTTGTAATTGTATGCTCCAAAATTGTTTAGACAATCTCTTCTTCTATTTATGTACAATTACTCTGAAGGCATATCTTTTTAATGCTACCAATTTTTATTTAAAAATAAGTGATTTCAAGGCCACTGTAATCAAAACAGTCTGGTACTGACATAAGAACAGACACATAGGCCAATGGAACAGAATAGAGAGCCCAGAAATAAACTCATGTCAATACGGTCAGTTAATATTTGACATAGGGAGCGGGGCTATAAAAGGAAGTAAAAATAGCCTCTTCAATAAATGGTACTGGGAGATCTGGACAAGTACATGTAAAAAAATGAAACTACACCACAAACTTACACTATACGTCAGTATAAACTCAAGGTGGATAAAAGATTTAAATATAAGTCATGACACCATAGAAGTCATAGAGGAAAACATAGGCAGGAAAATCTCAGAAATCCCACGCAGCAGTATTTTCACCAATACACCCCCTAAGGCAAGGGATATAAAGGAAAGAAGAAACAAATGGGACTACATCAAACTAAAAAGCTTCTGCACGGCTAAAGAAAACATTAACAAAATGGAAAGAGAAATAACTGTAGGGGAAAACATATTTGCCAATGATACCTCAGACAAGGGTTTGACCTCCGAAATATGTAAGGAACTCACACGACTCCAGTCCAGGAAGACAATCCAGTTAAAAAGTGGGCAAAAGACACTTCTCCAAGGAGGACATACAGAGGGCCCGCAGACACATGAAAAAACGCTCAACATCACTAGCCATCAGAGAAAGGCAAATTAAAACCACGGTGAGATACCACTTCACACCGGTCAGAATGGCCATCATTAATAAATCAACAAACGACAAGTACTGGCGAGGTTGTGGAAAAAAGGGAAACCTAGTACACTGTTGGAATGCAGACTGGTGCAGCCACTGTGGAAAACAGTATGGAATGTCCTCAAAAAACTAAAGATGGAACTGCCTTTCGATCCAGCAATTCCACTGCTGGGACTGTCCCCCAAGAAGCCTGAATCACCAATTCGAAAGAACCTATGCACCCCAATGTTCATAGCAGCATTATTTACAATAGCCAAGTGCAGGAAAGAGCCTAAGTGCCCATCAGTAAATGAGTGGGTAAGAATACTGGTACATTTACACAATAGAATACTACAGAGCAGAAAGAAAGAAGGAACTCCTATCCTTTGCCACAGCATGGATGGACCTGGAGAGCATTATGGTAGGTGAAATAAGCCAGGCAGTGAAAGACAGTTATTGTATAATCTCACCAATAAGTGTAATCTAGTCAACAAAACAAATGAGCAAAATAGAACCAGAGACTTGGAAATAAAGAACAAACTGACAATGACCAGAGGGGAGTGGGGAGGGGGGATAACAGGGGAAAGATAGGGGAAAGGGCAAGCAAAGAAACATGAATAGAGGACTCGTGGGCATGGACTCATGGGGGGATTGACTGTGGGAGTAGGGGAAGGACGGGGTAAGGAGAGAGCAATGGGTAAAAAGGTGGAACAACTGTAACTGAACAACAATTAAAGTAAAATAAAAATAAGTGATTTCAGCCCTGGCGACATGGCTCGGTTGGAGTGTCATCCTGCATATCAAATGTTGTGGGTTCAATTCCCTGTCAGGGCACATGCCTAGGTTACAGGTTCAATTCCCAGTTGGGGAGCATAGGGAGGCAACCAATTGATGTTTCTCTCTCATATTGATGTTTCCCTCATTCTCTCTCTCCCTTCCTCTCTCTAAAATCAATAAAACAAATCCTTGGATAAAGATTTTAAAAAATAATAATAAGTGATTTCATCTCTGGGTAAATTTAATTTTAAAACACTCTTTTGTGAACAATAAAATAGAAAAGGACAAGAAAGAAGAAAGCATGGGCTGTTGGTTTGTTTGTTTGCTATTTGCCATGTTTCAAATAACCAAGCATTCCATAAAGTTATGAAGTTCAAAAGATCAAGATTTTTACTTGAAAATACTGAGTTGATAACCTTTTTGTTTTTTAAATACATCCTAGATGCCATATTTTAACTCCATTAAACAAAGTAAATTTCTTTTTCAGGCTGGACCTTTCCTGCTCTTTAGCCCATGTCATCCACATTGTTTTGAAACACAACATGAGGGCATGACTATCGTCAGTCAGAGATTGCAAGGGAGGGGTAATGGCCTAAAAGGGCACAAGGGAACTTTTGGGGATAAGGGCTATGTCCACTACCCAGATCACAGTGATGGTTTCACTGGTGTGTACATATGTCAAACTTATCAAGTTGCATACTTTAAACACTTGTCCTCTGAATGTCAATTATATCTCTACAAAGCTGTAAAAAGAAAATTAGAATTCCAGTTGGGAACCTCCCATTCTTTCCCCATCGGATGCAGATTTAGCCTTTCATTAGCTGTAGTTGCTGGAATACCTACCAGGTCAATTCCTCTTTGATAAGTAGCTTGGTGTATCAAAACATTTAACTAGCAACAAAAAAACACTCTTTTAATTGACAAAAAAGATTCAAATATTTTCATCTACATTACAACATAACAATTAAAATATTGTAAACATAGTTACAAACATAGTTTATAGGATGGGATTCTAAAAGGTTTCAAAAGTTGTAAAGGTTTGAAGAGAAAAAAAAAAACATTAAAAAGCATTAGAAAACAATAAGCTGTACCTTACTGCATGCTCAGGAAGGGCCATTAAGTAGCTCAGACTCTTTAAGAGTCATTTCGTGAGTCCTCTCAACATCCAGGCATATGTCACTACAGTCACAGTTAAACTTGAAACCTAAGTAGGATTTGGGCAAGGGAGTCCAACAATGCAGATACAATCCAGACAGAAAAATATGCCTTAGAAATTTGGGCTCCATGCCATTTTTGAAAGTATGTCATCTTTTACACCTGGAACTCTGTGTGGCTATTTCCTAGAAGTTATTTTTAAACACTGTGGTTTGAACAATGCACGAAGGAAAATGTATGAAACCGGTAACAGTTTAAAGTACTGGAAGTTCAAGCTGTTGTGCAGCCTAATCCTCTCCACTCGTTAAATCTGTTCACCTTAATTGCTATGCCAGAAGTTTCCTACATCTTTCAATAAAAACCTGGAGCCTTCTATAAAGCAGTTCTTGATACCTTTTCCATGGGGCTTCCTTATGGGTGAGAAAGCCTTCCACCAGGCATTTCTGGTCCTTTAGAAACTCCTTGGATGTGTCCCAAAGCAGAAGACATATTGCCAAATTCTATTCGTTGTGAAATAGCGTCAGAATGGCATTCCAGTGTACTTGACCCACAAACTGAAATTTATTAGCAATGCTGTCAAATTACCAATTTACTTCTTAACAAAAATCTGACAAGATACTTTTGAAAGACAAATGAACGGAACGGCTTGCAGGAATCATAGTGAGAAATGTCATGTTGCCAATGATAGACTCTGAACCTGACACTTGAGAGGAGTGCGTGTCCAGGGACAGGAGGGCTGCGGCCGTGTGAGCCACCGCTGTCTCTGCGTTCTTGGTGGTCAGTGGAGCAGTCATACCTTTGACTCAGTACTTCTTCACAAATTTGAAAATCACCACCTCTCAACATCCTCCCCAAGTGAACGCTTTTACTTCTCTTGACAATTCCTTCTAAATTCAATTTTTAGTTTTTAAATTAATCTGAAAAAGAAAATTATCTTTACATAGTGTATCTTTTTAACTGTCATTGATCACAATCAAGTTCTGCCCCTTGGTTTTTTTTAAAAAAATGATAGAACAAATTTTTATAACTTTTAACAAATTCACTTCAGTCAGTATTTATATACAAAGCACTATGCTGAGCACAGAGGGAGAATGAAGACAAGCACCAGGCGTGTAACTTTAATAAAAATAAGACTATTAGAAGTTCTACAGTGGATGGATGAACTTGTTGCTGGGGAGCCTGGGGGAGCTAAATGATTAATTCTGACTGTGGAGATTGAAGGTGACAAATTGAAAGGAGAACCTAGGAGAACCCAGACTTTCCTAGGAGAACCTAGACTTTCTATGAAAGGACAGGGTATCATTGTTTGGGGTCTGAGGGTGGTACAAGGAAGCAACAGCTTTTCTTTCTTTCTTTTTAACTCTGAATCTTTATAACAATTGTATCAGAATTGCTCTCAACTGACAGGGGTGTTTATAAATTGTTTCAGCACTTTGATTCTCTTTGGGAGTGTCTGAAGATTCAAATAATTTGGAAGGATGGATATCTGTGCTGACTTACAGGAAATATGACTCAGCTTTTCTCATGCACTCAGCACTGTTATTTTAGCTAGGATATTTGGGAAACATTAAGCTGAACAAATCAGGCATCATAAGTCTTTTAATTAATTGATTTTAGAGAGAGAGAGAGGAAAGGAAATGGAAAGAGAGTGAGAAGCATCAGTTTGTTGTTCTGCTATTTTTATTGGTTGATTCTTGTACGTGCCCTGACCAGGAATGAGAACCCACAGCCTTGGCATATCGGGACGATGCTCTAACCAACTGAGCTACCCAGCCAGGGCCTAAGTCTTTTCTCTTTATTGATTGGCTCAGACATACATCCTGCAAGGGTAGAAAGGCCTTTTTATTGTCAAGGCTTAAGGAAACCTGTTGGCAACAGGAAACACCTGCAATTGGAAAAAAAAACCTTAAAAATAAAATAGTTCTGTGTTCTATATAATCCTTCAGACTAGGAGACAGACACATCTTTAGTCCATACCTCTCTTCTGTGCTTCAGGGTTATGTATTTGACTGCCTCCAGACATCTCACTACCAAGTGTGTCTGAAACTCAACATTTTTAAAGGTAAACTCATTATATTTACCCCAAACCTGTTTCTCCCATATTCTCTAACTTCTTGAATAGTACTCACCATGCACCAATCACAAAAATCAAAACCTGTGAGTAATCAGGTTTGTCCCCTTTTGTCCCTCATTCTTTAACACTTAACCATCAAAACCAATAGATATTACTTACTTAACATCAGCATATCCTTTACCACTCTGTCTCCACTCTCACTGACCTAGTGCAAACCAGGTTATTTTTTAACCTGAAATTTTGCAGCAGTCAGCTAATGAGTTCCCCATCTTCTTCCTGCCTTTCCCTCTTTGATCTATCCCTCCCTTTGTTGCCAAGCTGATCTTTCTGAAGAAGAAATAGGATCAGTTGTTTCCGACATAGTTGGAGGCTGCTAGTTTTCTCCTCCCCTTTCTTTCTGTTCCTGATAGAGAAGTTCATCTGTGTGCACTCTCGATACTACCTGAGAAGAGCAGGGTACTAGGGCCTATGCTTCATTCTCCCCTGCCCCTCACCAGCATGGTGGCCGCAGCCTCTCATTGGGCACACATTCAGACTCAGGACACCAGGCTCTTAATTGAGAGAAAGAAATTAAGCAACCATGAGCACTGTACTTCCCTTTCCTACACAGGTGTGTAAAGAGGTGTGTAGGTTAGTTATATCAAGCTAGTAATATGAAGGGCAACATTAACCCGGAGGGGAAAAATTTCTAACAATTAGCTTACTTGGGATTTGGAGAATACCGTAATAAACTACTAATGATAAAGATTTAAATTAAAAATAAAAAAGATCTTCAAAGCTGCTCCTACGGCTATTTTAGGCTCTCTAGTGTCAGCATCACTTTCCTGTCTCCTACAAACAGATATCCTTTCTCCACATTCTCCACTTATCACCTTGTATGTTTTCATATCTTGTTGTAATTAACAGCATTTAAAAAATTTCTTCAATATCACCTTATTGATTTAATAGAATTCAGACCTTGTAGTCGTAACTATGGGGTTTAAAATTGTGCTGAAAGAGAAGCAGAAGGAAGTTGATAGGAGGCCTTTATCTGAATGTGTTGGAACTGAAATGAAGAAAGGCTTTTAGGAGCGCAGTAGGGCAGTGCTGGCAAACTCGTGCCTGCCGGTGCAATGGCAGTGGAGGGCACAGTGAAGAAATTGGAGCCATAGAATTCTTGATGCTGGACTGCAGGGAGTATACAATGATACGGTTCATTGTGAGCAAACTCTATGATTAAAAAGAGAATTAGCGAAGTTACGAAAAGAGACAAGAAATATAGTCTTCTATTTGCACATTCTCCTATTGATCACATAGTATAAGGCTCTGTTTGCTACAAGGTTAGGATCAAGAATTGAAATACTAAAGGTAATACGAATGGCTGTTGGGTGCAAAGGAAAATCTCAAGGGTGGGGTTCGGTAACATGTAGGGAAATTGGATAAGGGTAGGGCTAAATGGATGGGGTTATAGAGCAACTTAGGTAGGGCAGGCAATTAGGAATGGATTTAAAATACAACTTCTGACCCACATCATGATGGCTTTACAGGAATGACACTTTCATAAATTTGACTTTATGTTTCTCTGACCTACAACAAAGGGTTTTTGAGCAGGGAAGAAACAGATCATCTAGTGACCATTTCATTTTCTCATAAGTGATCATTTGCCTACTTGTGATTTTTCTGAGGTCATATACATCTGGTAGTGGTAGGAGAATTAGGACTGAAATCTGGATCTCTAGACTCCCAATTCTTTGATTTCTACACTACATAAATACCTATCAGTTTCTAGATTTCAGTGTTCCAAAGTTCCCATGAAGTAAGCCAGAAATCCTTATTTTTGAAATGAAGAAAGTGAGGGTCACAAAGGTGGACTGAAATATAGTCAGTAATATTGCAATAACTATGAGTGGTGCCATGTGGGTACTGGAAATATCAGGGGTAACATTTTGTAAAGTATATAATTGTCTAACCACTGTGCTGTACATCTGAAACTAATATAAAATAATATTGAATGTAAACTGTAACTGAAAAAACATTTTTTAATTAAATAAAAAAAGGAAGGTGGAGTGAATTTACCAAATCACGTGGGTGGACTAGACCAGAGCCCAGCCCTTGCAATTCCTGGGCCAATAGGCTTCTACCAAACCACACTACCTCTGGGATTTAAAACAGGTGAAATCTTCAATGCCATGGGCCTAATGCACATTCCCTCCTTCAACCTACAGATGCTTTATGCTATCATATGTTATACACTGTGCTAAGTGCTATAGCAAAGGTTTCAAGACTGAAAGATTTATTTTGTCAGAGTAGATTCCTATTTTGCAACACTGAAATTGAACATTACCTAATTACCAGGGAAACGCACACACCTTTCGGTGGTTGATAAGCTAGCAGGGAGTAAGTCTTGGGTTACCACAATATTGGGAATGTTTCGCTTTCACCGAAGGATGGGTTTCAGATTCTGTGCAGTGTTAGCCCAGTAATACCTCGATCAGATGGTGAAACAGTAGAAAGTCTGACATTACCAGAAGTTACTGAGGGTGTAGGTAACTGAAATTCCTACGCTCTGCGAGTGGGATGTCAAACGACCCAGCCCTATTGGAGAGCAGTTTGGCAGTGTTTAGGAACATTCAAAATGCATTTACCCCACAATCCAGCAATTCCACTTCTGACTGTATATTCTAAAGCAGTTTTTTTTTTTTGAAATTGTGATTCATGATCCATTAGTGGATTATGAAGTCAATATAAGGGTTACAACAGGCATTATTTTAATCCTCACCTGAGACTATGTTTATTGATTTTAGAGAGAAAGGAAGGGAGAAAGAGAGAGAGAAACTTTGATGTGAGACAGAAATATCTATTGGTACGAGCCCCAACCAGAGATCCAGCTTGCAACCTGGGTATGTACTCTGACCGGTCATCAAACCCACAGACTTTTTGGTGTGCGGGACGACACTCCACCAACTAAGCCACCCAGCCAGGGCAACAAACATTTTTAACCAATGAAATAGAAGAGGGAATATCGGAATAAGGGTTGTGTTGTGAACTTTTGCATGCCACTTAGATCCTTCTCCTCCAGGACCGAAGCACTAATTCACCAAGATGCTAGGCAGGTTGGCTGCCAACAGCTTCCAGCTAATTCCCCCTTCAGAAGAAGAGCTACTTGCCGAAGGTCAGACCCTCTTCCTGGGTCAGCTGTGTTCGCGCAGGTGTATGAAGGACTGCCTCCCGTGCTCCAATTTAACATTACTCTGAGGGATCCCTGCAGCCAATACAGGGTCACGTGAGACCTTTTTAGTCACTTCATCAGATCCCAGACTCCCTCTGCCCATTTCTGCTTTCTTCACTCCCCCACAGGTACTGATCCGGGTACACTCCCCAATAAACATTCCACACACACATTTTCGTCTCAGATCTGCTTCCCAGGTAACTCAGCCTGTGATGATAGATGCACATGTGCCTGTATAGGATCTGAATGTAAAGTTACTTCTCACCATGTATATTGACCATAAAAGCTTGAAAACCTCTGCACCTAGACAAAACCCTTGCACATACGCACCAGAAGACACTCTAAGGGTGTTCAATGGAGCATTCATGTACAAAAACTAAATATCTATAATCACGTAGTGGATTAGTATACAATAATTAGAAGTAGTGAAATCTGCTGACATCTACCAACATGGACAAATCTCTAAAATACTAGGATACATATCAGTTTCCAGAGAGTGATTACCTCTGGAGGAGGAGCCTGGGAAATAGAATGAAGTTGGGGCTCCAGCTGTAGCACTGTATTGCTTTTCAAGAAGCACCTAAAAAAAGGCAAAATATAGCATTTGTTACATTTATACAGGGTGGGGCAAAGGAGGTTTACAGTTGTTCATATGGAAAATAATAAAATAATAAATAATAAAACAAGAATAAACTCTGTTTTGCATACTCATAATTATAAACCTACTTTTACCCTATCCTGCATGGGGACATGGGTTTCTTTTTTCACTTTTCTGTATGTTTAAAGTATTTTAAAATTAAATGTTATTCAAAGAACTATAATTGCAGAAAATCTATACACAAAGCAAAGCATTTTTAACTTTATCTTAATATCAGGAAGTAGTGAAAGGACAGTTAACAAGGTCACTTCCTCTTATACAAGAAATTTGGTCAAAATCGAATGGCTCATGAAAAACAGACATACCAGTTATAACTGTGTGGCTGATTTATTGTAAGTTCTTTTTCTTTTCTCCCCTTATTTTCATTACTACTAAGTTCCATGTAATAAGAACAATAATGCAATCTTTCAAGAGCTCATCAAATTCTACTGATATTCTCCTTTAAGAATTTTGCAATAACTGATTACAAGAAAATACAAATCCCTAGGCACAAGAGACAAGGATAGTCTTCATCATTTTTCAACATTCTCTTAAAGATTTTTTTTTGTAATTTTTGTAAAAGTCATGTTTATTGAGAGAAAATTTATATACAGTAAAAGTTGTTCTAAAGTGTACAGTTTGTTGAGTTTTGGCAAATGTACACAGGTGTGAACCACCACCACAATCAAAACACAGAACACTTCCGTTTCCCATGAGGGAAAAAGTTCCCTCATGCCCCTGTGTAGTCAGTCTCCCTGTCCTAGCCCTTGGCAAACACTGATTGTATTTTTGTGCCCATAATATTGCCTTTTCCTGGATGACAAACTAACAGAATCATACAATATTCAGGGCTAGGCAAAAGTAGGTTTACAGTTGTATGTGCAATACAGTGTGATCTTATGTGTATTATTATTTAGTAGTCATTGTATAAACCTACTTTTGACCCCCCACCGTATAGCCTTTTGAGTTTCATTTTTCACTTAGCACCGTGCGTTTGGGATTTGCCCATGTCGTATGTTGCATGCATTGGTGACTTCTTCCTGCGTAGTATTCTAGCCCCAATTTGTGTGTTCATTTTCTAGTCGAGGGACATCTGGGAGGTTTCCAGCTTTTGGCCATTATAAACAAAGCCTCTGTAACATTTGTACACAGGTTTTTGTGTAGACATACGCCTTCATTTTTCTTTGGTAATAATACCTAGGAGGAAGGGGCTTGCTTGGTCTTGTGATGAGCATGTTTATAAGACACTGTCAAACTGTCCCTCAAAGTGGCTATACCCTATAGCACTCCTACCAGTAAAGCAATATGAGAGTTCAGTTGTTCCACTTGGTATTGTCAGGTTTTGATTTATTTGGTTGTTTGGGTTTTTTTTTTTAAGCCATTATAATTGTTTAATATGGTATAATGGTATCTCATTGTAGTTTAAGTAAGCTTTCATAAAGTTTTCAACAAGAAACTGTATCAAAGGTTGGCTTATTGCTAAATCATCCTTCCTACACTGAAAATGATGAGGAAAGGTTCTGTCAGCTTCTGAGCTCTACAACTGTTGTACTGTGTGAAGCCAAAAAAAGGGAAAAAAGGTATTACAAAGCAAAACAAGCATGAGTATGTAATTGACTCTATAGACATGGTCCTGGTAGTTTCATAGTAGCTTCACACTAGTGGTAACAGGTTAAAAGGACAGAGGATAAGAAAAGACCATAGAAATACCATTGTATTCAGGGGTCTTCAGGACATTGCCTTTTGTATCATATGGGGCACTTCGAGTTCAAAAGAAACTGGCCAACTTACATTAGAGAGACGAATTCAGTAGTAGTTAGTGTTTTTATCCAGAAGCATATGTAAGGGATAGATCTTAGGAAGAAACTAAAAAAAGTAAGCAAAATAAGAGTGTGGCCAGTGATGAAACTATAAATTAGGGTAAGAAGTGGTTGCGGCTTTGGGAGAGTCTCTGCTGGATTGTTGGGTTGACCCTCTATTTTACTTACTTTGGTTGGATTTTATCTTTCTACAGAACATGTGCAAAGTGATAAAAAATTTAATGCAGAAGCTTTATTAATATTATCAACTAAGGCATATACTTAAAGAAAAGCAAATTTTAGAATATTAGTAAATCCCATGTATAAAAGCCATCAATAGAAAACAATCTCCATGCCTAGAGATGAGAACACAATGAGTCTACTTGTAAGGAACTACAATACTGTAAAACAGAGTCTAAATGACAATAGGTAGGGATTTCCCAAACCAGAGGAAAGTTGAAACGAGCCCATTGGAGATTAAAGTCTGTAAGAAATAGCTGCAGACGAAAGTCTGAGGAAGGACTGCCTGTGCCCACCTCATTCCTCAGAACTAAGGGATCTGAGTAGCTAGACCAGAAGCTGATTTGGAATATCATCTAGACCAGCAATTTTCCACTGATGTGCCCCATGGATTTTTAAAACATGCTATGCCTGAGTCAAGGCATATTAAGTCAAGGGCACTGGCTTCTTTTCCCTTAGATTGTCAAATAAAAAAAAAATGACAATAGCCAACACAGCAATAGCCGTCCAGGGTGAATGAATCAAAATTATACCTATTTTTTGTCAGATTGACAAAATATATAATATTTTTAGTGTGCCGCAGAATTTTAGTAATAAGTTTGTATGTGCTGAGATTGTTTTTAAAAGTTGAAAATCACTGATCTAGACCAAAGATCTGCAGTGCTAATTAGAGTGAGTCAGAAAATATCTTCCAAAATAATTCGCTCTTGTCACTACTTTGAATTGTCAGAAAAAGGTTTATGACTTGAGTGAGTACACTATGAATTAAGGTTTGTTCCAGGTGATAGGCACGTGTAGAGTGAGACATGTCACTTTCTGGAACTGGAACAGGGAAGATGTTTGTGACATATGTTTTGATTTGTGAAAAGACCATGCCTTTGGATCGTGATTATTCACTTATAGTTCTAGGGAAGCTTCATATCCATGGCCTAAGAAAACTCACTCAATAATTTTCTTTCCAGCCTAGTTAAATTCCTTAGAATGGGAAGTTATGGCACTAACTTTTTCAAGAACTGTGCAGATGCCCCTGAGAAACTTTTGTTAAGGTCCTTTTTAAAAAAATCTATAACTTTAGAGGCACCAGGGAAGGCAATTTTTGTATAGGATAGGACTAGAATGAAAACCCCAGGCATAAAGATATTAGCAGATCCTAACCCATTTTGGGAATACTGGGGGGAAATTCCTGACCTTTAATTTTCAATTAACTACCTCTTTTTCATTCCAAGTTACAACCTCAACTACATCTTCATCATTTTGTCCTTTTTATATTTTATTATCATGGCTATAATTGTTTGAGGGACTTCTCAGATCTTTTGTCACATTGCTTATCATTCATTTTGTGAATATATGTTGTCCCAGTTCTTAATTATATAGCTTATAACAATGTACATATTTGAATAGAATGATTGCTAATTATCATCATTATCAAAAACATTCAGGTGTCTATATATATTCACACAAGTAAACACTTACAAAAGAAATTCCACAGACATATTCCCTTTCTTCCATCAGCCAAAAATAATCTTAACATAAGGTAATTATTTTATGTGATGAATTTTTGATCACCATTTTTATGCCTAAACCCCATCTCAAATCCTGAAATCTCAAAAGCAGAATTAAATAGGACTACATACCTTTTCAGCACTTGATAAATGACGAACAACTGTTGTTACCTCATTGGTCTTCATAATCCTTATTAAGATGACAATTATTTATTCAGATGATTAATGTCCTTAACCTGGTTTTGTCCTAAACTTGAGAGTCTCTGCAGGAACCACCCTAAACATTACTAGAAACAGGATTTATTCAGGGTAGAAGCTCTGAGAACTTAGAATTTTTTGTTTTAAAAATCAGTAACCTACTATAAGACCTTCAAGTGAAAAGTTATGTGGAGTACACTTTCCTCTTTTTTTTTCCTCCTCTCCTCCCTGGTTTACAACAGACAGAGCTATGTTAAAACCACAGCGCAAAGTTTTGCAAGAGAATGGCCTTGAAATAGAATGCTGCCCAGCTGAAAACTTAGGCAATCAAAGTGGAATAGGTGAAACTGTCTGCTGGACTTCACATGCTGCTTGTTATAGGGAAAGCTATCACCTTCTCAGGAGAGTATTATTTTTTAAGTGACCCTGTACCCTGTCTATATCAAAGGGCTCTCAATCACTGTGATGTTCAGTGCAGAACTGTAACTAAGACGCAACCCTATGATCTGCAAACACTGCTTTGGTCACTAAAATGCAGCTTCTGAAAATAAGTGCTACTGCATGGTAACTACTATAGTGTTTCTGATTTCTTTTAAAAATGATAAAATCACTGAAGGTGTATAAACCCTTCAAAACTTTACTGGAAATGTCGATATACTTGGGCTGCAAGAGCAAATGAGTTAAACAGCTGCAATAAGGCTCTGAAACCAAAGCCTGTTTCTCAAAAAGGTGTCAAATGGGTTAATCTTCACCCCCTCCCCCCATCCCTCTCTCTCTCTCTCTTTGCAAGAGGACTCATTACTCTGGCCACAGATGACTTGTTTGGGTTTCAGAGTTTTCTCTTTTTTTCCAGTTTTATTGCTGATATGAAATTGAAGTGACAAATAGCAACATGTGGGCTGCTCTGATAGACTGGAAATTCTCGTTAGGCTACACGTGGCTTGTGATAACGGTGCAGTGTGCTGTCATTAGAACTGCTTATCTAACCATCTCAAAATATAGTATAAACATGGTGCATCTCCTCAAAGCCAGTCCAACAAGAGTGACTTTTCCACATTTTTCTCCATTCCTTTTTAATGTGGAAACTTGAAGAAAGGGTTATAATATTTTTTTTTCCAGTATTTGTGGGTCAGTTGTCAGGCTTCTTATAAATGTCACTCACAAGCCAGTGGCTGACAGTTCAGTAATATGGTTTCCTAACCACACAAAGCTATGTTCAGCGGGTCAGTGGTCTCATGATCTAGCAGTTTCATTGTGTTACTTGGAGCATTATTTTATGATAATTAGGTAGTGCGAAAGCCTAAGAAAAAGCATGGCTCTAGGACCGTATAAGATGCCAGTTTACCTTGGTCCTTTTTTTTTTCTATAGAAGTTTCTTGGATTCTTGGCTGATTAGGACAATAACTTTAGATCAGGGTTTCCCAACTCTGCTTCTCCCCCTCCCGCCACAGACCTGTTAGGAACCTGGCCTCACAGCAGGAGATGAGGGACTGGCCAGCGCATTACTGCCTGAGCTCCACCTCCTGTCCCTGGTGCCAACGAGGTTGGGGGCTTCTGCTTTAGGTGACCCTGGGTTTGATTGAATTACTTTATAAATTAAGATTTTTTTTTTTAAAGTAGCTCACTGGAAACTAATTACTGAATGAGCTGTTATCAACACAAATCGTTCCTCATACAGCACTTGGACCTGTGAGGAGTTACATGAAATTGTCTTCTCTTAGTCTGTTTTGTTTCATAATTAATCAGTGAAAAGTCATTGCTCACCTGTGCAACAGGATGAAAAAGATGGCCTAATTTTGGCCTGAAAAGTGAAGAATCTCTTGCATTTGTGGCCATGTCTGTAGGGTACCATGAAAAGTGCAGATTTTGGTGTGCACTTAGCTCTAGCTTTTTTGAGAAATGGGGAGAAAACTAGTCTGGATTTTGTGGACAAAAGTATTTGGTTTGGGTAGGACTCGTTGGGTTTGACTGTCTACATTAAAAAAAAATACCATTGCTCAAAAAACAAAATGTGGCAATGTGCTCCATGTTACCGACATTTCCTGTCAGAAAAAGAAAGCCAGAGGGGCAGCTATTACTGTCTGCAGCAGGGTGGGCAAGCATATCCCTCTCACGTGCATTGCAAAGCAAATGTAATCACTCAACCTCCAGGGAAGTGTCATCTATCGCATACTATGATTTCCATATCGTTTGTTTACAGATTGAGAAGAAGCTCCATTTGCAACTTAATTTTAATTTAAAAATCCATTAATATAAAGGAGCTGGAATTCAACTCTTGTAGAAACGAACTATGATTCTTTAGCTAAAAGTTTTGTGGCTTAGCCTTAGATTTATGGTTCAGATTATTCTCAGGCTGTTGGCTTGGTTCAGAAAACCAAGGACCCTGTACAACTCTGAATTAGAAATCTAAAAAAAAAAAAAAAAAAAAACCACCCAAACCTACTTTTCTTAATTACACTGTATTTTATAAGAAGATTACTCCTTCTAAAATTAGCTCTCTGATGGCAAAACAGCTGGATGAAAAGTGAAAAAGTCAAGGACTCATCTTGCTGTTTCAGATTTGTTTTTTTTTAAACAAATAAAATACAAAATGGAAAACATTTATTCAAAACAAAGAACTATAGACAGTAATCAAGTAGATTTAAAAAATTAGAACTTCTAGGGATGATAAACACAGTAACTGAAATCAATAACACAATGGCCAAAAAAATTCTTTGATTTTTAGTTTCCATATGTTTTACAGTTGTATTAAGATACATGAAACTATGGTACATTAAAGTAGATTTAACTCTGATGTGTATTGGTTTTTATTTTCTGCTAGATGTTAGCCATCTAAAAATAGAAATACTGTTCACTTTTTAATGAGGTTTGGTACATAATCTCATAGGAGTTTTCAGAATGAGACTGAACTTTTTCTTGAGCAAAGTGTGCCCTTGGCCAACAGAGACTGTCAGACTCTGTATTTTACCCAGTCTGACAATCTTTTTTTTTTTAAGTTTTTAACATACAGTAAAACAAGTTTTGGCAAATATATAGAGTGGTAAAACTATCATTACAATTAAGATATGGAACACAATCCCCCAAGTTCCCCTGTGGTACCCCTTTGTGATCAAACCATCATCCCACCTTTAACCATAGGCAACCACCGATCTGTTATCTGTTCCTAAAGTCCTACCTTTTCTAGAATGTCACATAAATGTAATCATGCAATATATAGTCTTTTGAGTTTGGCTTCTTTCACTAAGCAAAAATGCTATTGAGATTCATCCATGTTCAAGAGTTTATTCCTTCTTTATTTCTGAATAGTATTCCATTTTATGGATGTATTGTAGTTTATCCATTTCCCAGTCAGTGGGCATATGGGCTGTTTCCAACTTTTAGTTATTACAAATAAAGCTACTCTACACATTTGAGTTCAGGTTTTTGAGTGAACATGTTTTAACTTCACTCTGATAAATACCTAGGAGCGAGATTGTTGTATCTGTGGCACTTCTTGTTTAACTTTATAAAAACTGCCAAACTCTTTCCTAGAGTGGCTTACCATTGTGCACTGGCTACCAGCAATGCATGAGAAAGTACGAGAGAATTTAGTTGCTCCATATTCTTGTCAGCTCTTGGTGTTGTCAGATTGTTTTATTTCAGCCATTCTAACAGGTGTATGATAGTATCTCTTTATGGTTTTAATTTATATTTCCCTAATGGCTGATGATGCTGAACAACTCTTCATTGTGTATTTGCCATCCATGGCTCTTCTTTGGTGAAGTATACTGTCTATACAAGTCTTTTTTCCCATTGTATTTTGACTTCAGTTTCTGTGCTTTTCATTTCCAAAGTTCTAATGTTTTAATCTGCTAAGCTATTTTCTATAGTTTCTTGTTTTGAATACGTGTTTTTCACTTTGAATTTTATTTTTTAAATTAAATACAGTTATTTCACCTTCTGTGTCTGAAAATTCAAATATCTGAAGTCTTTGTAATAGTTGTCTTGTTTCTATTGGATATAGTTTCTATTGATTCTCACCCATAGTAACTTATTTTTTGGGTACTTAGGCTTTATTACGGCCAGCTGCTCATTTTCCTTGGAAAATAACTCGTGGATTATTACGGTATATTCCTCTAAAGAAGATTTGCTTGTGTTCTATATACCTGGGGCCTATTTAACTTAAAGTAATGGCTTGAGGCTTTTGGGGAACCTGTTTTGGCTCTAGATTATGATAAGGTTACATTCTTTCAGGGACAGAACTTTTTGGCCTCCAGTTCTGCTTAGCACCACAGGAACTCTCCCTGCAGTTGTCTGAGGGTGAATGGGTATGTGGGTTTTAATACCCACCTAAAAGGTCCAAACTCATTGGGAGGAAAGTCTCCTATAGGATTCTTCAAGTCTTAGACTTTATCTTCCATTGCACCTCCCATACCCCCAATGAAGCCAAAGCTGAAGTTCACCAGTTTGAACAAAATGACCTCAAGGCCATAGGACTGAACAACTGCAAGGGTGTCATTTGAGTAAATAGACTGGAAATAGTGCCTCCTGGTGTTTTACACCTGGGCAAGATTGTCCATTTACCTGTCTGGGTTCCTACTTCTTGTTGAGCTGATAACTCCTCACCTTCAAGTCCATGCTCAAATGCTTTAAAAAAGTTTAGAATTAAAAAAAAAAATTTAGCCTTGTTAAAAAATTGTTTCCAGTGGGAAGGGTAGTCTAAATGTCCAGCCTGCTGTATGCCTGGGAATAGAACTCTCAAAACTCCACTTTTTATACCCTGCATTTTATAAAGTATCTGATAGACTAAGTTATTTAAATAATAATCACTTTTTTTCTGGCACTAAAGCTTTAATTAGGAATTGTTCAATGGAATTATAAAGAATCCATAGTCCCTGTACTTAATTATTCCCTCTGAATTTTACTAAAACATGCATTAGACTTACGTTGAAATACTGAAGTGGTTCAAAGGTTTAACTGTGACCACAACTTTTTTAGTATTTCTCAGAAAATGAGTACAGTGAGCCAGAATGATGTGTTTCAGTTGCATAGAAAGTGTTGCGTCCCCATAGTTACATTAAACACAAGGGAAACGTCTTTTGGTGGCTGATAAGTTAAAAGGAAGTGACTCTTGTTGTACTACAATATTAAGAATGTTTCTGAACTTTCGTTTAAGAATGGAAGGTTTCAGATCTTCCTGTATGTCCCCTTGCTCAAACGTATGTAAATGTAGTTGTGAAAAATCCACATGTGTAGTCAGTGCTAAGACTCAGTGTATTGATGTCATGTAGAAAAAACCAACAGGATGCAGAGATCCTTTTGTGTGGTTTATTTCGTTCTGTCTGTTATTTATAGTATTTGCTCTGAAATATAATTCAGTAAAGTTATACAATTAAAGGGAAGTGAAATTAGTCCAGTATTATGTTAGCCCTACTCCCCCAATGAAAAAAAAATTGTAGCACATACCAAATCAGCCTGGGAAACCATGGAGTCCATTTGTGCCTGGCATGTAGTAGATATTCAATAAATGTTGAGTCAATTAATTAATGGGCAATATATAATGGGCTACTGTGAGGAAAGCATGCAGTGGTTAAAATGTTGTTTTGATCAGATTATGGGAAAAGCATTAAAGAAAGAAGACGCCTGTGACTCAATCCCTATTCTAGGGCTCCCCTAGTGCTATAGCGTTGGGTAATCCACAAGCACCTGGGGCCTCAATTTCTTCATCACTTACCCTGCTCTTGGGTCAAACTGCCCCGACACTCCCTGTATGTGCTGCATGATTTCCCAATTCAATGTCATTGTCCTTACAGTTATCTAAAACGCCTTCCCCCTCACTACATGACTAAACCTACCTAGCCATGGCGTCCCACTTCTCAGTAATCCTCCCAATACAAATACCCAACTACCAAACCTTTTATACCACCTCAGCTAGAACTTACCTTTCCCTCTGAGCTCACAGAACCTTTTTTCTCTTTTAACTCAATGTTGTCATTTACTACTTTATAGCTCATATTATGAGCTTTTATGTAGATACATGTACTACACTACTTCTCTGCTAGGCTGCAAGTTCATGAAGGCTTGCACTTGCTATTTTGTTGTAGTTACCCTCCCATGATACCTAGAAAAATACATTAACAATCATGTGTTTAGTAAATATCTGCTGAATCTGAAAATAGGAGATAATAATGCTTTTCTTGCTGATGAGAGAGGTATGTGACAGATAATAGCTTGAGGTCATTTCCAGTTTTTAAACTGATGACTGTAGAACACTGATGGGGAATGATGGATATAAATAAGTAAAAAAAAATTGTGTAAGTTATTTATCCATTAATGGAAAAGGAAAAGAGAATACTTGGATGGATCAGAGCCCATTTAAAAGCAGAGATGAAGAGGAAAATTGATGAGGCCAGAGTGGAAAGTGACAGGAGCAGTGCAGGTTTTTCTATTCTGGTCATTTTACAAAGTGCTTTTCCTCACTGCATTTTTTTAGACTACACATACCTGCCTGCGGCTGGTATGCAAGCCAGAAAGTAAATTGCAGTTTTAGAATGTAGTTAACGACCTCACAGATATAATGTTGAATTAAAAAAAGCAGACAGTCCATTCTGTATGATTCCATTAACATGAAGTTCAAAAACAGAATTACAGTACTTGAACTTTAAACTAATTTCTGGTGATAGAAGTTAAAAGAGTAGTTACCCTTAGAGAACGGTGACTAGTATGGGGCACAAGGGATATTTAGAGGTGCTGGTAATTCTCTGTGTCTTGATCTGGGAGGTGGTTACATGGTGTACACACATGTACAAATTGTTTTAATTATATACTTAAGAGTTGTGCACTTTACTGTATGTAAGTTGTACCTCAGTTTTTTTTTAATGCAGTGAACAAATCTGGTTGCCGCGTGTTATAACTGATGAGCAGGTCAAGGATAGATCCAAGCTATGCAGTGTGTTTCCTGGAAAAATGTGGAGCACACTTTTAAAATTCCAGAGTTTTCCCTTCAAACCTGTTACCAGATGGTTCTCATAAATAATGTATCAAAATATAGTTAGAACTAGAAGAATTTGTGATGTGTGATAAAATGAAAACAACCAATGATCGTATGGTTTACTCACTTTGACTTTCATTGTGACTTTATGGAAGAGTCAGGATCAATAAATGGTCATGTATTAAGAATAGAATAAGTACTGTATGAGGAGACTCACTAGCTGTGAAACCTTGAGTAAGTGACAGGCTTTCTGGGCAGCAGATGCTTCCTGTTAAGTGGAAAATATTTTATCTGTTCAAAGATAGTGATCTCTTAAGACTCCTTCCAGCTCTCAAAATCTTTTTGGCTTATGGAAGTTGGAACTATATAAGGAAAAACTCTGGTTAAAGCTTTTACACTATTGGAATTAACATGGGAAAATGAGTCACTTTAAAAATCTATAATAATAGGCAACCAAACAAAATGACAGTGGAATTTGGGTAATGCCAAGTGGTAAGAGATTCAGGCAGAAAACATCTTTTCAGATACAGCCAGCTACCTGAAATCATTTGCTGTTGTTCCCTGGGGATTGCCCTAGCCTTTAGCAAGGGGTTTACCTAATAGCATGAGAGAGAGAGAGAGAGAGAGAGAGAGAGAGAGAGAGGAGGGAGGGGGAAGGAAGGAAGGAAGGAAGGGAGAGAGAGAGTGAGGGAGGAAGGAAGGGAGAGAAAGAGAGGCAGGGGGAGAAAGAGAGAGAAAAGGAAGGAAGGAAGGAAGGAAGGAAGGAAGGAAGGAACATTTTTAGACTTCAGTCAAAGAAAGTATTGCATGGTAAGTTTTTCCTTTTTGGGTTCATATTTACGAAGAATAAATCCATTGCCGAAAATGGTATTTCATAAAATGTATGGGCAGAGAAGAAGCACTGGTCTAATTTTAGCTTAAATAAAGTCTCACGACTAGGAGGAAGTGTAGGCATCATCTCTTCTTTCAATATTAGTGTGAGCATCATATCTATTTTTCTGAAGAGGCAACTGAGGTCCCGTGAGGCTAAATGACTTGCCTAGTGTCACAGAGCTGGGAGGAGCACGAAATAGAGACAAAAAGCCAGTTCTCAGCCCTCCAGCCTATTGGGTCTTCCGCTGCACCAGGCTGCCCCCTGTGGTTCCTTTTAGATGACTTGAACTCCAGATAAGAGACAGGGAGGACTTTCACTATTCCTCGTTTTAAAAGCAGTTGAGAAAGTGGAAAGCTAATGGAACTGGAAGTCAAAAGACCTGAGCCCTTCCACTTATAACTGGCTATGTGACTCCAGAAAATCATTTAACTTCTCTGAGCCTCAGTGTTCTCACTGAAAAAGCACCTCACAGTGTCACTGAGGCAGAGATCAGTTGATGTAATCTACGGGAAAGTGCTGTAAAATTTGTAAACCAAAATGTGATTATTAAAATAGGAAATTAAGGAGTTAGTAATTGCAAAACAATAATACCTGATAATAATGCTCTGGGTGAGTACATGTTAACAGCAGGGCTGCTATTAGCATGTATAAAAATCAGCAATCCTATAACAGAAATGTCCTGCATTTATTGTAACAGTCTAGTGCTTTCACTTTTCAAAAGTCTCCAAGGAACCTTTCCTAATGTGTAGATAGATGCTGGTTGTAAAAAGAACCTTTGTATGAGGACACATGTCTCTAATCTCCTCCATACTTTGCATTATCAATCTTTTAAAGTTTTGAACCCCAAACAGTAAATATGCTATCCTACTGTTGTTTTAATTTGTAATTTCCTGATTATTAGTCAGGCTTGACATCCTTTCATCTTTTTCTTGGATATACAAATTGATAAAGCTTTATGGAAGGCTGCTACATAGTAAAATTTTAAGTGCTCATATCCTTCAGACCAGAAATTCCATTTTTCAATAGCTTCTTTAGAGAAATAATGCTCACAAACATGTACATAGAAGCATGTACAAGTTTTTCACTGTAGCGTTGTCTGAAATACCAGATAACTAAAAACAACCTAAATAACCATCAACAGGAAGAGTGGTCAGATAAATTGTGGGATATCCAAACCATGAACAATCATGTAACCATTGAAAAAGAATAAGTGGAGCTTCAACATGAGAAAAAAAACAAGTTGCAGAATAATATGTACAATAAAACATCATTTACTTAGAATATGAAAATAAGATTTTTCTGCTCTTCCGGCCAAGATGGAGGCATAGGTAGACACACTTTGCCTCCTTGCACAACCAAAAGATGGACAACAAATTGAAAAACAAAAAACAACCAGAACTGACAGAAAATTGAACTGTATAGAAGTCCGACAACGAAGGAGTTAGAGAGAAACACTCACCCAGACTGGTAGCAGAGGCAGAGATGGGCAACCAGGCGGAGAGGACTCATGGCAAGGTGTGGCTGGCAGACTGGGTGGTCCCACATCCACTTGCAGATAAACTGGGAGGAAAAACTGGGGAGCGAGACAGACCACTCAACCCAGGGTCCTAGCTCAGGGAAATAAAGACTCAAACCTCTGATTGAAAACACCTGTGGGGGTTGAGGCAGCGGCAGCGGGAGAAACTCCCAGACTCACAGGAGAGCTTGTTGCAGAGACCCACAGGGTCCTAGAATGTACACAAGGCCACCCACCTGGGAATCAGCACCAGAAAGGCCAAATTTGATTGTGGATAGTGGAGAAAGTGACCGAAAACTGGCAGAGAGCAGAGCAAGTGGTATTGTTCCCTCTCGGATCCCTCCCCCACAAACAGCGTCACAATGCAGCGACGTGGTTGCCCCACCCTGGTGAACGCCTAAGGCTCCACCCCTTACTATGTAACAGGTGCCCCAAGACAAAAAAAAAAAAAAAAAAAATGGCCCAAATGAAAGAACAGATCAAAGCTCCAGAAAAAATACAACTAAGCAACCAAGAGATAGCCAACCTATCAGATGCACAGTTCAAAACACTGGTAATCAGGATGCTCACAGACTTGGTTGAATTTGGTTGCAAATTAGATGGAAAAATGAAGGCTATGCTAAGTGAAATGAAGGAAAATGTACAGGGAACCAACAGTGATGGGAAGGAAACCGGGACTCAAATCAATGATGTGGACCAGAAGGAAGAAAGAAACATTCAACCAGAACACAACGAAGAAACAAGAATTCAAAAAAATGAGGAGAGGCTTAGGAACCTCCAGGACGTCTTTAGATGTTCCAACATCCGAATCATAGGGGTGCTAGAAGGAAAAGAGGAAGAATAAGAAGTTGAAAACTTATTTGAACAAATAATAAACGAGAACTTCCCCAATCTGACAAAGGAAATAGACTTCCAGGGAGTATAGGAAGCTCAGAGAGTCCCCAAGATGTTGGACCCAAGGAGGAACACACCAAGGCACATCATGATTACATTACCCAAGATGAAAGATAAGGAGAGAATCTCAAAAGCAGCAAGAGAAAAGGAGACAGTAACCTACAAAGGAGTGCCCATCAGACTGTCAGCTGATTTCTCAAAAGAAACCGTGTAGGCAAGAAGGGGCTGGAAGGAATTATTCCAAGTCATGAAAGGCAAGGACCTGCATCCAAGATTACTCTATCCAGCCAAGCTATTGTTTAGAATGGAAGGGCAGATGAAGTGCTTCCCTGATAAGGTCAAGTTCAAGGAGTTCATTATCACCCAGCCCTTATTATATGAAATGTTAAAGGGACTTATCTAAGAAAAAGAAGATAAAAAATAGGAACAGTAAAATGACAACAAGCTCACAGTTATTAACAACCGAACCTAAAACAAAAACAAAAACAAACTAAGCAAACAACTAGAACAGGAACAGAATCACAGAAATGGAGATCACATGGAGGGTTATCATCAGGGGAGTGGAGGGGGAGAGAGGGGGAAAGGTACAGGGAGTAAGAAGCATAAATGGTAGGTAGAAGATAGACAGGGGGAGCTTAAGAATAGTAT
>VMDR010010799.1:0-29915 GCA_007922815.1 Macrotus californicus
ATGGTTGCACAGAAATGTGAATGTTCTCAATGCCACTGAAGTGCGCACTTGAAAGTTATTAAGATAGTAAGTATCATGTAATATATATTTTACCAAAAGAAAAAAAAGAAAATAGAGTCCCTTTTAGTTACAAAACCTTTTATTACAAAATCATAAGCATGTAATTCTGTAACATAACAATATCACACTCAAGCATACCATGTGACATTTTAGGAGAAATGTCCAAATTAAAACTATAAATTATTACACCCATATCATTACTCTACCAACCATACTCAAGCAGGGGTTACTTCTGCCAGACCCTGTATATCCAAAATTATAGTTGTAGACTTCAACACTTACTTCTAATAAACAGGTAGAAGAAGTAGACCAAAAACACCAAAACAAAACCCAATGTGAGTAAGGAAAACCTGAAAAACACTAGAAGCAACTTAATCTAATTTACGCTTATCTGACATTCCACCCAACAACAGCAGAGTACAAATTATTTTCAAGCACATACAAAACATCCACCAAGGTGGAGATTTCCTGAACCACAAATATAAAACAAATCTCGTCAAATTTAAAATTATTGAAAGTATACAAAGTATGTTCTCTTATTACAGTGGAATTAAGCTAATAAAATCAAAAGCCCCCCAATTCTGGAAAATGCCCCATATATTTAGAACTGTAAAGACTGACTTCTACATAACCCATGGATTAAATAGTAAATCACAAAGAAAAGTAGAAAATATTTTGAATGACGTGAAAAAATACAAGTCAACATTTGTGGATGCAACTAAACAGGTACTTAAAGAAAAATTTATAGGATCAAGTATTTATATAAGAACAAAAGTAATATATGAAAAGAATAATCAAAACTTCCACCTTAAGAAACTAGAGAAAAGAGGAGAAAAAAAATTAAACCCAATGAAGCAGAAAGAAGAAGATAATAAATACAAGAGCTTGTTAAAAGTTTTTAAAAAAGAAAACAAAAGAATAATTAAGAAAAGCAATGACACCTAAAGCAGGCTTGTTGACGTCAGGAAAACTGATGAACTCCTCGTGAGACTGATGAAGAGGAGAAGAAGGAGTGAATAAATTGTTAATATCAGGAACAAAAAGGTAAATGTCACTATCGAACTTTCAGATGTTCAAAAGATAATATGAATTTATTAATAACATCTTTATGCCAATAAAACTTATTAACTAAGATGGAATGGACAAATTCCTTGTAAAACATGAACTATCAAGGCTTATGAAGAAATAGATAACCTGAATAGTCCCATATCAATGAAAGAAATTGAATTAATAATTAAAAACTTTCTCACAAAAATCCAGACCCACAAGTGAATTCTTCCAAATATTTTGAAAGAAGTGTTACTAATTCCATGTGAACTCTTCCAGGAAGTAGAACATGGGAGGCGTGGGTACACGGGCTCTCAATTTATGAGGCCAGCATTCTTCTGATATATAAACTAAGGTAAGGTAAATTATGCCTTAAGAAACTTCATTTTGAAAGAAAAGAAATGTGTAATAAAATGATCACTAAGTTTGGTTGTCTTTGGTATGATTTACCAGAAAAATCTGAACACCGGAAACGTATACAATATACATGTTTACTTCTGCCTCACTTAAAAGAAGTCTGAAAGGAGGCAGCCCAGAGGTGGTGTTGTGGCTTTCTGGTACCATCAATGACCGAGGTGTCTTTTTCAATTCTCATCCAACTTCATCATGTGGCTTTTATGCGGCTTCATTGTCTAAAACATCCACTCATGGTTTAGCTAGCACATCCACAGTCTGGTCCGCAGGAAGGAAGAAGGGAACAAATGCATTTCTCTCCCTTTTACAGATCCTTCCCAGAAGTTCTTCATCACGCTTAGCTTACACTCTGCAAAAGGTAGCCACCAAGCTGCATCCAGCTGCAGAGGGCATGGGAAACAGACAGTCTTTCACTACGGGTATCAGTGTCTCGGGCTAAAAACAAAGGCTCCATAAAAGGGAGGTATGGGCAGCTAGGAATCTCACCTACAAGTAACGTGACTTCTTTGAATGTGTCAATTCAGATGTTTCTTAACGAAGCAGATCTCAGTGTATAGTTTCATGACGTGTGTGTACGTGTGTGTGCCTCCCATGAAAAAGTTAAGAATTGTTTGGAAAAACAAAGCGTGAGAGGCCAAAGACTTTGTTTATGAGTGGGGCATTTCTATGAAAAGGTAAGCTGGGGCTATAGGAGACCAGAGTAAGTTGGATATTTTTCATTATTGGTTATCTGCCCGCCCCCTCTCTTCCCCACTCTACTTTCACCCTGCATGGAATTTCTTCACCTGCCATCCATGTATTTTCGGTTCTTTTTGCCTAGAACATTTTCCCCTTACAATATTTTGCACTTGTATTCATTGTACTTTATCTGTGTTGTACCTTCTCTACTGCGTGACCTGTAAATACAGAAGCCCTCTTGTGCAACGCTATTATCCAGATTGCCCTGGATTATAGCAGGTGAGCAAATGCGGGCGCACACACAAACAATGCCATGAATGAACAACTTTTGTGCTATTCACAGCTGTTTGAGAGCTCAACCCTACTTCTAGTTAATATATTATTGTAGTCATAACAGCGTGCAAGCAAAAGAAATGATGTAAATCCGTTTCTCCAACCAAAACCCAGCCTTGCCCTGTGAGGCAGCGCTCTTTGAGGTACATTGCACAGGCAACTGTGTTGAATTGAAAGTGAGCCTTCAAACTGAGGTTTAAAAGGTGTGTGGTTAATTTGGTGTGGTCCCATTTGTTTATTTTTTCTTTTGTTTCCCCTGCTGGAGGAGGTATCAGAAAAAATAGTGCTATGAGAAATGTCCAAGATTTTACTGTCTACTTTTTCTTCTAGGGTTTTATGGTTTTGAGTCTAACATTTAAGTCTTTAATCCATATTGAGTTTATTCATGTGTATGGTTTAAAAGGGTGGTCTAATTTCATGTTTTTGCAGGTATCTGACCAATTTTCCCAACATTATTATTAAATAGACCATCTTTACCCCATTGTATGTTTTGCTTCCTTTGTCAAATATTAACTGACTACAGAGATGTGGGTTTATTTTTGGGCTGTCCTGTTTTATTGACCTATATGTCTATTTTTTTATGTCAGTACCATGGTGTTTTGATTACTATGGCCTTTAGTATAGTTTGATATTAGGTAGAGTGATTCCTCCAACTTTGTTATTCTTTCTCAAGATTGCTGTGGCTATTCAGGGTCTTTTGTGACTCCATATAAGTTTTGGACTATTTGTTCTAATTCTGTGAAATACTTCATTGATATCTTGATAGGAATTGTGTTGAATTTATAGATTGCTTGGCATAGTATGGACATTTTCATGATGTTAATTCTTCCAATCCATGAACGCAGTGTATTCTTCCACTTATTTGTATCTGCTTCAATTTCTTTCTTCAGTGTCTTATAATTTTTCAAGTATAGGTCTTTTACATCCTGGGTTTAATTTATTCCTAGGTATTTTATTCTTTTTGAAGCTTGTGAATGGAATTGTTGTCTTAGTTCCCCTTTCTGATAGTTCATTTTTGGTGTATAAAAATGCAACTGATTTCTGGATATTTATTTTGTATCTGGCTACTATACTGAATAATTGATCTGTTCTCGTAGTTTTTTGGTGGAATCTTTGGGATTCTCTATGTACAGTATCATGTCATCTGCACATAAAGACAATTTTACTTCTTCCTTTCCAACTTGGATGCCTTTTATCTCTTCTGATTTTCTCATTACTATGGTTAGGACTTTCAGGACCAAGTTGAATAAGAATGGTGAAAGTTTTTGCATAGCAAAGGAAACAATTAACTAAATGAAAAGACAACCCATTGAATAGGAGAACATATTTGTCAATGATACATCTGATATGGGGTTAATACCTAAAATTTATAAAGAACTTATAAAACTCAACACCAAAAAACAAAAAAATAAACAATCCAATGAAAAAAATGAGCAAAGGACCTGAATAGAAACTTCTCCAAAGAGGACATACAGGTGGCCAATAGACATATGAAAAGATGCTCAACATCACTAGCCATCATAGAGATGCAAATTAAAACCACAATGATATATCACCTCATGTCTGTCGACAATAAGTCAACAAACAAATATCAGTGAGGATGTGGAGAAAGTGGAGCCCTCAGGCACTGTTCATGGGAATGCAGACTGGTGCAGCCACTTTGGAAAGCAGTGTGGAGTTTCCTCAAAAAAGTGAAACATGGATCTGTCTTATAAGCCAGCGACTCCACTTCTGGGAATACGCTTATCCAAAGAAACCTGGAAAACTAATTCAAAAGAAAATATGCACCCTATGTTAATTGCAGCATTACTTACAATAGCCACTATTTGGAAGCATCCCAAGTGCCCATCAGTAGATGAATGGATAAAAAAGCTGTGGCACATTTACACAATGGAATGCTACTCAGTTGTAAAAAAAGAAGGAAATCTTACCCTTTGCAACAGCATGGATGGACCTGGAGAACATTACTAAGTAAAATAAGCCAGAGAAAGACAAGTACGATATGATTTCACTTACATGTGGAATCTAATGAACAAAATGAACTAACAAGCAAAATACAGATTGACTCATAGATGGACAGCAGGCTGACAATTGTCAGGGTTGGGGGGTATGAATAGGTTGACCAAAACACAATTAAAAGAAAAAAAAAATTCATGGACATAGACAACAGTGTGGTGATTGCCAGGGGGGAGTTAGGGGGCAGTGGAGGAGGGTATGGGGGGATCAATGGTGATGGGCAAAGAGTTGACTTGAGGTGGTGAACACAGAGTACCGTGCACGGCTGATGTGATGTGGAACTGTGCACCTAAAGCCTATATACTCTTGTTGACCAGTATCACCCCAATAAATTCAATAAAAAGAAAAAAAGATAGATATATAGTTATGTCCTGCCACTTGTCAGCTATTCAGGGTTGATTAAGTCAGTCTCTGCTAGCTGCTCTTCAAAATCCACTCTCCATTTCTTCCTAAGGCACATTACTGGACTATGTTTCTCAGCTCGTCTTATAGATTTTTCATGGGACAGAGTTCTAGCCAATAAAATGTAAGTGGAAGAGATGGATGCCACCTCCATGCTTGGCCAATAAAAATGTGTAAGCTCCGTCATCTCCTACCGCATTTGCCCCATCATCCTTCATTTCCCTTCTGACAAGCCCAGGGAGGAACAGCTATGGTGACACTGAGAGCTACATTTTGGAGATGACAGTCACTTGAGACTTGGTTTCTAAATGTCAGCATGAAGCATAGTCTCCTCTGACAGTGAATGACCCCAGATCAAAGGAATGCCTTTCTTGTTTTCTCATCCACTAAATATTTAGCGTTTATTTGTTGCAGCATTTGGGCTTATCCTCACTAACAGAGGGAATACAATGTACGTAAATTCTTAGCAGAAAGCCTGGCACCTTGTATGTAATGAAAATACCAGTTATAGTTATAAAAGGGTTTGGGTGAGAAATAAATAGCAAGTGAATGTCCTTTAAAGACTACAAAGTGCTGTACAACATCATATATCTCGGAGCCTTGTTTCCTGGGTAGTTATAAGAACTCATGAAATCTTACTTCTATGAAGGCTTTTCTTTGGAATGAAGTTAAGCTTTCCCTGACTGCTTTCACATTTCACTTGTAACCTTCACTGCACACATGCACACACAACCCTCTTATACTGGATTTGTTGGCATCTTTATATGCCTTTAAATACCAATTGGTAATGTAGGCTCTTCATTTTATAGTGTAAGTTTACAAAAGACAAATGTGTAACTTAGTGGAATGCTACCAAGTTAGGCCAGTAGCCAATACAGGTATATTCTTTTGAAAACGCTATTAATAATGGCAGAGATTCAGAACTGCAAAAGAAGTGAAAGATTATTTACTAAGTAAAATGAAAAATCACACATGGGGCATATCTGTCCTAAAGAGCTCTTACTCTATGGTTTTAAACAGTCACAAATCCACAAGCAAGAGAGGAGTAAATTAATTGTAATCACTGTTTCTTCCACTTACAGGGAACAAAAACCCCAACTGTTAAACTTCTGGCTTCCTTGGCCAATGTTTCTTACCAGCCCCTGTTCTCATTTCAAAGCATTAGTAATGCCCAGAATATGCCTGTCCATTTCGACTAATGAGCACACTGAAGTTCACAGACAGCTTGAACAAATTAGTCATCTGCATTTGAATGCCTGTGCTGATGATTGTACATCCATAAATGCATTGCTGGAGTACATCTGCATAACTTTTAACATTGAAAAGAATTAGGCTTTACTTTTCAAGTTTTAGCTGTCATCTGTGACTTTTAAAATCTGCTCCAGTCAAGGTATGCTAAAAACAAAACTGACCATGATAGAAGGCATGTAAGTTTCTCAAGCCTTTTGCCTTCTATATTTCTTCTGACACTGTTCCCTTTTTTAGGTAGGGGTAACACAATGTTACTTTTATTTGAAACCTTTTACAAGCTAGAGTCTGAATGGGTACATTGTATTGTGTTATTGTTCAATATGTGCTAATTAAATTAACACAGGTTATACAGAAAGAATTAATATAATGCTCTTAGGAGAATGAGGATTAGGTAAATGTCTTTTTATGTTAAAACTTGCAAAGCTGTATGCTATATTTTAAAACACATGAAGACTGATCATTCATTCATTCATTCATTTATTCATGCCACAAATGTTTTTAGCTTCCCACTAAATGTCAGATACCATGCTCAATGCCTGGGATACTAAGATCAACAAGACACAGTCGCCATTCCCAAGGAACTCTGTCTACAGCAGAAACAAACACAGAGTTCAGTATCATAAGTTACTGAAAATGAATACAACGTATATCACGTTTGAACAGTTAATGCAGAATTCACTTCCCCTTTGGCTATATGATCAGCATTATTAAAAATGATTTTTGAGGTTGTTTTGCTGTTTTGTGGTCTCTTTTAAAGTCTGATGAAAGATAAAATTGTATTTGCCAAATGGTCATAACTGAAAGGGAACACACAGGTAATTAAGTATACTATAAGAAATCACACAGATGTCATGGGAAAACACTACTTCATCAAACCTGGTGCTTTTTCAAACCACGTTAGAATTTATCCTTCATTCATTAATTAATCCATTCACCAAATTTGTATTAATTGATTTCTAAGTGTTTACTATCTGGACAGCAAGCTCCACGTTTCCTGGCCTTGTTGTCTGTGCCCCTCAGTGGCACACCACAGAAGCTTGACGTGTGCTTTCCTGAGTGGACACTCAAAGAACTCAAGGCAACTGGTCAGACTCTGACTGTCCTGCTGCATGAGCATGGCTCCCACCCACACAGTGTCACCTGGGACTGGACGTATTGCTGTCCCTGCGACTTACACAGTCTCAAGAAAACTGAACAATTTCATCGGATGAATGGACCTAGAAGAATATTGTCAGCAGATCATGGAGATAAAATAGACTGTAACTCCAAAACTTTAAATACGACTTCTTTCCCACTGTCATGCATACAAACGTGTATATATACATATGCACACATAAAAGCACTACATACAGAGTGTTATAAACGATTTTTTAAAAGAACAAATCCTCAGGTTTGGGGAGGCTCCCATCCAGATCCTAACCAAGAGCCTCCCAGATTCTCACTCTGTTGCTTTTCAAAATGTCACTTTATTACTAGTGTTGTTCATATTATTATAAACCAGTAGGACAGCACCTCTCTTTAACATTCAGTAAAACTTAAATAAAAGTGATAATTTTAACACCAAAGACTAGGAAAGGCAATGACACTTTGGATATGCCTAAATCGTCCCTTAATTTTTTAAGCATGCCTGAAACCAGTGTGTGATGGAGATAGGTTTAAAATATCTGTTTTTATTTTGAGATGAACAAGCACTGTACACTGTGATAATGTAATATGCCACAGCAACATGTAACAGATAGTTGAAACCTATTGTGGTGAATTTCTATTTCAGCATACAAAACTACATTGTTACAAAACAAAGCTGATGCCTAGAAAACTTGTTCTACACAGTTCCACTATGGTAAAAGTTGTTGAAATAAGAGGTACCCTCTAATTAAAAAAAAAGACAATGTGTCTCACTAGAAAAATCAAAATGGAATGCTCTAAAAACATTCTTGCTCTGGCCGCTCCTCTCAAGTTCAGGATCTCAAGGAAGTGCTTCTTTTGTCCAAAATGTGATACTAAGATTTCTCAACCCTATAGAAAAAGTCCAGTTCTGGGAATCAGTCCTGCAATTGTGCAAAGATGAAAAAACATGGGAGTCACAATGGAAAAACTTCGGACTTGAATTTGGAAGTGGTGGATTTGGTCCTCCTAGACTGTCCATGTGCAGCTTCAGATGGGGCCCGTGACCCTGAGGTCACCAGTCCCAGTCGTCTTCTGCCTCCTCTTGCTGCCATCATCACGTGCCTTCAACTGCTGCTGGCCGCTGACGTCCTTTGTGGACACTTGCTCTCGGGGGTCGCCCGACGACTGCACAGATTTTTGACATGCACTTTAGCAACACAGCCCCCGGATGCCTGAAGGGATCTGCTCCTGCCCCCCAGGCTCCTGGGGTCCTTGGGAGGTGGATCAGGAGCCCAGGGAGGCGAGCTCCGACGTCCGAGAAAGGCAGCTGCCGGGTGCCAGGCCTCGCTTTCGTGGCTTTGAAAACTTTCCAGCGCGCGTGCCACGGCGACGCGCAGCGGCCGAGCCGGACCCACGCGGCCCGCGCCTCCCGCGGGGAACTTTCCTGCCTCTCGGCTGCCCTGTTACTCTCGCTTTCCGACGCGCCTCCCCCTGGGCTCGCTCTCCGCCAGCCAGCTCCCTCCCTCTTGGCGAGGACAGTCCCCGCGCCGCAGCTCTGTTCTCTCACTGCCCGGGCCCGGCCGAATGGCGGAGGAGCCCCTCTCCCTGGGCACCTTCCAGCTCCCAGGCGTGTCGCTTTTCCAGATGGCCCAGCCCCGTCCCAAGTCCTGATTGCCTGCGAGCGAGGCACCGAGCCCAAGCCTCGGAGGCTCCGAGCGGGGCGGGGAGGGAGGAGGGGACCCGCCTCGAGGAGCCGGAGCCGGAGCCGGAGCCGACTTTTCGCCAATGGTCCAAAGAGACATGTCCAAGTCGCCTCCCACAGTGGCGGCTGCGGTGGCGCAGGAGCTCCCGATGGAACTGCTGGAGAACGCGGCGCCCGCGGGGGCGCTAGGAGCGGCGGCACAGGTAGCGACGGCACCGCGCCTTCTTCCTTTGTGCGCCGCCGAGCGCAGCCCGCCGTCTCGCCCGCGCCTCCCCTGCGGGGTCCCACGCCCGGCTGCTCCCTCCTGCGTGGGTCTCCTCGCCGCCTCCTCCTGCTCTCCCTCGCGCTTTGCCACCCACTCTCCTCTCCTGGCGCTGGTGACCCTACCCCTGTTTGCCTTGCCCTGGCTCTTCTCTGGCTTCCATTTTTCTCTGCTTACGAAAATCCAGTGGGAAGGGGCGGGAGCGACCTCCCGATCCACCGAGGCAGCCCTCGGGCCGCTCAGGTCTGCCCTCCGCGCCCCTTCCTTCCCCGGGAGGCACATGGAGAGACATGAACCAGGCTAGCGGACTGGACCTGCTCAAGATCGTGAGTCCGGGTGGACGGGAGGGGCTCCGCTTTCCGCAGCTCGGGCTCCCACGCCGACCCTTGTGGATGAGCTCTGAGCTGGGGAGGGAGGTTGGGCCCCTGACTCCCGGGAGCAGCCCCGCTGCCCTCCGCACCTGGGGCTTTACGCTGCCTTGACAGCTCAGCTCCCCGCAGGGCACTCGCCCGGGTTTGCCTAGACCCCTTGTTCCCTTCTTTTAAGAGGAGAGCGAGCCGGGGCCGCGAAAGTTTTTATTTTTCCATTCCCCCCATCCGAACTGTTAGCTATTTCAGAGAGCTCCAGGACCACCTTCTCCTCTGATGTTGGGTATTAGTGGTTTCTAGAAAAATTCCGGTTTGCTGCTGTTGTGACATCGGAGACGTCAGTTGTAGGTGCTGGGTAATGAGAAGGTGGCTTTTACGTAAGGCTTTGGCAGGTACGGTGTGGATTACAGATACCTCCAGATCTCAGCGGTAAGGCGTCTCTCAACTTTTACCCCGGCAGGGAAATGACTTCCGACTCCCAGCTGTGGGGCTGCTTAGGCTAGTGATCGAAGGGGTGAGGGTTTCGTTTCAAACATCATTTTGGAGAAATGTCTCTGCTTTGCCTAGGTTATTGATTTCAAGCTTGCATTTGCTGGGTTGTAAATCGTGGTAAGATTATAATTTTTATACTTATATAAAATTTGTAAATATGTAACATATATTTTATATTTACATAAGTACAAGAGAATATGCTAGCGGGTTTATTTACTGTAGCAATGGGCGCGGAGTGGGAGACATAATAAAGGTTACAGATGTTTTGCTGCCATTGTGGCCTCCAGAGGTGGTGGAAATTGACTGCGTCCGATGTCTGGGCACTGTTCATAGTGGTGGTTCCAGCGGCATAGCCACGGAGCTTTACCGAACTTGCTTTTACCGTTGGAAAATACATGTGCTTACTTAAAACACATAATTCACTATGATTTGGGGTGCAGAAGAAGGCAGAAACCAGGAACTTATACAGTCAGAAATCCATCTCTTTCACAGAGGTAAGACAATGTTATGCTACCCTGGGCTGTTCGGCTGTACACAGTTGGGGGCATGTCACTAACCACCTGCGTTAGTTAACGTCTAGCCTCAGCCAGAGGACCGGAATTCTTTGTTCTAGACTTCCGATTTCACAATAGCTAGTTACTTACCAAGTCAGATGAGAGTGAGAAATGTTCTCGTAGACCTCCAGCATGGTTATTCCAGGAGGAAGGCCTTAAATATTGATAGAGGAAAGAATTTTTAGACCTTCTTTTCTCTTTGATCTTCCTTTGGGGATTTTTTTAAAAAGTTTTTTATTCTTATGATAAAAATAGAGTTCCTGAATTTCTGAAGATCAAAGTTAGGGCTGACAGAAAGCACGACTGTAATCAGGTAAGAGATACTAATTTATTTAGTTATTTATGTAGTTAAATAGTTTTAAAAGTAACTCAACAAATACTTATTGTACAGCTGCGATGTGGAAATAATTCAGATGTGAATTTCTGCCTTCAAAAGAACTAACATTCTAGTAGCTGCAAGTATGACAAATGTGTGACAAGCATGGCATGGGACTATAAGAGAAGCCCGATCCTTATGTAGTTTCCCAGGAGAAAAGATCACAAATATTTTATTTGAAGGGACCTGTAAGGACTTCTTAGAAGAGGTGGTGTTTGAGAAGAGACTTAAAGGGTGGGTTAGATTTCAACAGAGATTTTCAGAGAGATGGTCGGGAACTAATGGTATTGGAAGCAAAGTCACAGAAGTTAGAAGTCTTAAAGCAGATATTTATAATCCCTAGTTTGAAAAGAGTGTGGAAAGTTACAGATTGGGCACAGTTAGGCATGAGACTGACAAGGCAATCCGAGCCCACATCTTAGAGTCTCTGGAACTTGCAGTGTATTAAACAATACAGAGCCGTGGATGGGATTCAGTGAAGGAGCCATGTAACAGCTCATTCCAAAGAGTCACCTGGGAAAGTTCTAGAAGGTAAGGTGGAGTCCGAAGAATCCAGAGGTAGCGCTACCCGAAGGGAAATTGATAGAACAGTTTGGACAAGAGGTAATAGGCCTAAACGAAATAGAGAGGAAAGTTAATGGATATGACAGGTCTGCGCCGGAGACATTTGCAAGGACTCAGTCCGCAGTAATTGGCAAGCAGTTGCACAGACACTTGCAAGAGAGGAGAAAGGGAAGGATGGGTGGTCCAAGCAGGCAAGAGGTGTAAATATTCAGCTTCACCAGCATGCATCTTCTTGCTTCCTCTACCTCCCAAAAACGAAAGCAAATTTGCTTGAATTGTGTTTACAGCACACCCACTATTAGAGGGAAACACTGCCTTGTTTGTTTTCTATAATAAATTGTGGCATCACAGGGCTGCGAGCACTTGGCAAAGGCATGTCTTCCATCTTTCTGGACAGTCCCGCAGTAAAATTGAATGAGGAAAGCGGGTGTCTCAGCGGGAGCATCCCCCTTTTTGTGGTACCAAGTAATCGTAATTTTACTTAGAAATGGAATTTTCTTTGTCAAATGGTCCCTCTAAGCCATCGTTGTTTTTTAAGAATCGTTTCTGTTTCACCTGTGGATTATATTGCAAGTTTGGCATGAACAAAGCCACAGATCTAGACTCACCGACTCTGCTCGTTTTCCTTCTTTATGTTAATAATCCTGGTTGGGGAGGGGGCACCTTCAAGCATTCCAGCGCCTCCCCTCCAGCACACTGTGATCAACAAAATGGATATATTACTTACATGAGACATGAGTTGCAGTTCTAACTGCAAATTCTTGAAAGTTCCAGCGTGTGCAAATTGCATCTCTTTTTCGGTAAGCCGTTGAACAGTTTCACTGCACACTTGGCTGCAGTCTACCTTCAAAGTCAAGGTGCTAATTTAGGACTCTCCCTCCAAAGCTCCAAATCTGTGCTGTCCACTACAGTAGCCACTAGCCACATGTGGCTTCTGAGCATTGAAAATGTGGCTTGTCTAAACAGACAAGTACTATAAATGTAAAATACACACCAGACTTCAGAGACTTAATATAGAATAAGGAATATTCAACATCTTGTTAAAAATGTTTATATTGATCACATGTTGCAATGGTAATATTTTGTATATGTTGAGTCAAATAAAATATATGATTATAATTAATTTCACCTGTTGTCATTTAGCTTTTTCATGTGGCCAGTAGAAAATTTCAACTACACATGTGGCATGTGTTACGTTCCCGTTGGACAGCGTTATTTTGAACTATGGCACTGGTAGTTCTCCAGGGAGTTGCCTAAATCATGTATGAAGGCTGGGTGGATGGGAGACAGATGAAAGGGGCTGAGAATAGAACGGCGACAGAAGAGGAAGTAGAAGAGAAAGCAGAGCAGCCTTTCAGCACTGGAGGCCTCAAAGAGATTGTAGCTGGCACCTCCAGTCACACCTGAAAATGAACAGACAGTAACCAGAGGGCCTGTTTGTTTTGTCCCTAGCAACAGAGCCCAGCTGCTTCCACCCCAGCTGAGTGTGCCAGATGCTTTCAAGCATGTTGTAGTAATACAGCCTGGTGGTGGCAACATCCTGAACCCACAGCAGGGAGCTTTATCTGAAAAGAGCAGCAGCCATTCTCCTGTGGCTGTTAAACCGTGTCCATGCCGTTTGCCAGAAACATTCGGAGGTCTGGGGCGTGACTGCCTTCCGCAGTCTCCGAACATGACGGTCGTGGTCCCGTGTTTTATGTTTTGCTAAAAGCCTCACGCCTCACCCAGCCAGTTTTCTCTTGAATGGCATTTTTGTTCTGGTGTCACATGGATGAGATTTAAAAGCATGCCAATGAGAATTTCTGAGTGCATTTTAAAATGCAAAATATGATATCTGACTATTTGAGTGATTTGAGATTTAGTCAGTCTTGTAGTTTCATGTTTTTCTTCTCTCCTTTCTTTTCATGTAAAGACTTAGTGTACCTGTTGCTACATTTAATTTTTTTGAATTATACGGTATGTAGCCTTGGCCCCTTCAAGAAAGCCTGAACAAAATATGTTAACCCTGTAGGGGGTGGTGGTACTCTTTTAATTTTGGGACTGTGGGACATATCTATATCTTGCAAATAATATACTTACTTTCACAATTACAGGAAGTTAAAATTAATTATAACACCACTTCGAGTAAGTGGGTCTGTCTTAGGGTTCTTTCCAAGCCCGGCGGGAGGCAGACTGTGACAAGGGCAAGGTTGGCACCTGGCCTTCACCAGCCCTCCCTGCCCCTGCATGTCCTCACTAGGCATCTCTCTGCTTCCTGACCTCATCCCTCTTCCCTTCTCTACCTGCCAGACCAGAAAAGAGCTTTTGTATGCTGCCTCTTTTTTTAAAAAAATCTTCACCTGAGGATATGGTTTTTGATTTGAGAGAGAGAAACATCGATGTGAGAGGGAAACTATCATGGATCAGCCGTCTCCTTCCTATATGCACCCTGACCAGAGATGACCCCTCAGCTTTTTGGTGAACAGATGATGCTCCAACCATCTGAGCCACCCAGCCAGGGCTTTATGCTGCCTCTGGATTCCTTTCTGCTTTTGTGTAAACTGAGCCATATAGAAAACAACTTATGTTTCCCTATTTCTAGGGAGTTGTACTTCTCTCCTAGTAAAGGGTCTGACAATCTTATTTTTACTAAACTATGGTAAATAAGATTTCATGTCTTATTCCTCTATGTTTTGGCTTTGTTTGCTTTGAACCATAAGATGAGGAAAGTCCTTAGTTCAAAGAAATACATATCAAAGAATGTTGATTGCAAGGGATAAACCTAATTTTAGAGATCAGCTTTATGCTCACCTGGAGCAGTTTGTAGCTAGGAGAACTGTTACAATTTCCATCAATCACAGAGGTGACATCATTCTTAAAGCTGCCCCAGGGGCTGCCAGGCTGACCTTGTGTGTACAGGTGGGCTGATCACCAATTAGCAGGTGCCTTCCACAGTTAACTGCTACTGTCCACTTCGATCGCACAGAAATTGGATCTCAGCTACCTGTAGAAATGTGAATATTTGCTGCTGATTTTGAGCCTATAGTTCAGTTTTAAAAGCTATTTAGTATCAACAAAGGCATTCATTTAAATGATGAATGTTGGATATCTTTTTAATATGCCATTTATGTATTGGTGGACATTTCTTAATTTTTTTAATTTCTGAAATCTTGGCTTGGTTGATATTTTAAGAGAAGTAAAGGAATTTAGATATACACTTTTTTCCTTTTTGCTGTGGTGATAATTTGCTTTTATTGAGCAGCATATAACTAGTAGGCAATTAGTGAAAATTACTGACTTTTTGGTCTGTGTTTCAGGAAGGACTTAGAGGTCTGCATGTGTCAGGGAAGGTATTGTGGGTTACACATTTTACTCTGGCCAAACCCCTTTCTTCTTTCCTTTTTATTTCCTGGGTAACTCTGATTGTTAACTGTTTCATCTATCAGATGTTCATGTATTTGGTGTTGCTGAAAAATATTAAAAAAACACTGATCATAAAAGTAGCTGCATTTGAAATAGCACCTTGACTAAGAGAACTACTTTCTGGTCTTTTTCCATTTGAGGGGGCGTTTGGTCTTTACTTTTTTTTCTTTGAAATTTCTTCAGATATCGCACTCATCCTTATTTTCAAGGATTTAGAGTAACTACAAAACAAGTAATTCCAGGAAGATGGACTTAACTTTACATATGCATGGGATTAAAGGAAACTTCATTTTTTAACAGCGGCATAAATTTTCACTAACATTTTTAAAGTACCTAAAAATGGACTCTTCAACCATGGTAATACCATTTCCCAGAACATTCACATGTATTCCAGAAGATGCTTTAATTCTTTTTCTGGATGCTGGATATTGTTATTAAAAATAATTAGTCATTGAGTAGTGACTGTACAGTTAAAAATAAAAAGGGAAGACAGTAGAAGAAAATTACTGCTAAAATTAGTGAAAGAGCAGAATAGAAGTATAATTAAGCCTATCTATTTATTTTGGCTTTTAATAAATATGATCTACAGTGAATAGGAATCAGCTATAACTCTATTAAGGCATGAACAAATTAGTAATTTGAACACATCATCTATGGCCATACCACCCTGAACATCCCAATCCCATCTGAATAAATCACCCCTCATAAATGTAAGTGATTAAACAATATATTTCTCTCAAAACTACCGCCAGTCTACAAGAGACCCAGTGCAGCATGGCTTTGTGCGTGTGTGCAAACTGCATCTTTGCACAGTTGAAATCTGTGATAATCCAGTGTAAATACATTACATGGGTAGCTAAGTGCACCTGAAGTAATGTTTACACAGTATTCTCAGGAGCCGAGAAAAATTAATGTGATTTTTAAAAAGTTCATTTGATTTCTTGCAGAGAACCGCAGCCTCCCCTGTGACTGAATGCCTTAAATGCTGTGTGGTTCTCGCAGTACCTGTTGTGCAGTTGTGAAGAGCCATGAGGAGGCTTGCACACCAAAGCAGCTGGCTAGTAAAGTGTACTTATCCTTAAAGATCTGAAACAAATGACAGTAGAATTTCAAAGATGCCTTTTCCAGCCATTTCAACACGGTACTGGAAAGACACTTTATACTGGGTTGTGATTATATTTTCTCAAAGATAATTTATGCTCCCCATGAGGAGAAAGGGTGTATTTAACATATATCCCCCCCAAAAGCATTTTTGTTAGGTCCAAAATGCTTTTCAGGTCCTAAGTATCTTTGCATATAAAATGATGTATACTTTTTAATTTTAAGGAAATTTTCATACTTCATTTTAACATTGTTAGGACTTGGAAGAAACTTCTGTCCAACCCTTTACATAATAACTGGGAAAGGAAGAACATTGTTGAAAGAATGTTATTTTTCAACAGTTTACTGAATAATGTTTACACAAGTAAGAAGAATAAGCTGTTAAGTGAGGAGAACCTTGTATAATACATTATGAAAGCCCAGCCTAGATGATCTTTCCTTTTATGAAGTTGAGAGTTAATTAAATGCCATGGAAACACATTTGTATTATATAAATCCCTTAGATACTTGGAAGAGAACAAATACATTTAAGAAAATTTTTTGCTTTAAGATTATCCCACCCTCTTGCTGATTGCAAATGCATCTTACTTACTCATAACACAAATGTTTGTACTGTAATGGATTTCAGCTTGCCTAAGTGCTACGTGTATTATGGTTTGTATTTCCGTTTTAATGAAAACCATATGAATATATAAAATAAAACAGAGCAGCATTTTTTAAACCTGATTATGGTGATTTTGAAAATGTAAATTTTGCACATTCTGATAATCTAATGAAACCTCTGTGAACCTAATTATTCTAAACACATTACACTTTAGCCCTGTTTTCCCCCACCCTTCCAGCCCTAATGTGGGCACTGGTTTTTTCATATATTATATTGAGTCCTCACCGTGTGCCAGGTCGCATACTAAGTGCTGTTGAATACGTTACTTCATTTAATACTTAAAATAGAGGTAAGTGTTACTATCTCCATTTAAGGACGAGAAGACTGATTCTTGAACAGGTTAGAAAATGTGTTCAAGGTCTGCCAGAGCAGGATCCCAGCCTATGTTTGTTTAACCATAAAGTCAATGGTGGGCCATCTTTCATTTATATTTTAATGTTCAATATTCAAAATAACTTCCTCCATGAGGAGCTATTTTCACCGATATTTTAATATTCAGTATTCACAATGGCTTTACTTTATTCTTGGTGCTCTCAGTGGAAACTGCAGATAGAGTGGTAACAGCAAGTTCATGTGTACACTGGGTTGGCCAAAACGTTCATTTGGTTTTTTCCATAAGATGGCTCTAGGAGTGCTTAGTTTTCTTTAATGTCATAGAAAACAATTTGTTAGATTGTACTGCAACAGCTGTCATATCAGCGTGCATTAAAAAAAATTATCAAAATTGGTGAATTTTTTGTAGCCATTTTAATATTGAAGATGGAAGAAAATATGCAACATTTTCAGCATGTTATGCTTTATTATTTCAAGAAAGGTAAAAACGCAACTGAAATGCAATAAAAAGTTTTATGCAGTGTATAGAGAAGATGCTGTGACAGATCGAACATGTCAAAAGTGATTTGTGAAGTTTTGTGCTGGAGCTTTCTCACTAGACAATGTTCCACAGTCAGACCAGTTGAAGTTGATAGTGATCAAATTAAGACATTAATTGAGAACAATTAACCTTATACCATGTGGGAGATAGCTAACATACTGAAAATATCCAAATTAATAAAGTTATTGGTGAAAGTGAAAAATGTGTCTTATATTTTACAGAAAAAAAATATAGATTTTTGTCCAACCCAAGATGTCTGTGTTTGGCCCAATCCTGTTATTGAAACAATTTGTCTTACCTTTAATGTCCTGTTCTTAAAGACCTGCTTTTTTCAATATTATTATTTCATAACATTTCTTTTTCTCGCCTTCTCAGGAAAATCACTAGGTAATGAAAGAGCAAGATTTTCACGTCACGTTCAAACATTGCAACCATGGGCCAGAACATTTTA
Source organism: Macrotus californicus (assembly GCA_007922815.1). NCBI lineage: Eukaryota > Metazoa > Chordata > Mammalia > Chiroptera > Phyllostomidae > Macrotus > Macrotus californicus. Next base: position 18,119 of record VMDR010010799.1, read on the forward strand.
CACAGCGTTTTAATTTCATGTGATTTGCCACCACTTACGTAGTTCTGTCAGCATCTCTCAGAGCAGACTCCACATCCACATGGAAGCGCGAAGAACTAGCACCATGCTGCATTCATGTTCTGACTAGACCTACGTATGAGTATATGAATTTAAAGGCAGTCAGAACTCATACTGCAGAATGTTCTTCAGCTACCACATGCAGCTCTTACAAGCACCACTCCAGTAAATGAGCCCCTGTGGAATTACAAATTAGACCCGAAAAGAAGCGCAAAATGGGTGCTCAGCCCCACTGGGCAACAATATTTCCTTGTGCATAAATCTATTGCTTTCCTGCCGGGTGAGAGTTTTGACAGGTTGCCTTCCCTCTCACCTCGCTGCTGCTGCCCCAGTCCCTCCTGCACTTAAATACTTATTTTTAAAGACTTTAGTGGCTTTTGCCTCTTGATGACAGATATGATAAGAACATGAATCATTTTAACTCACTGGTTATTAAATGCTTTGTCTAGAAATTTTTCTACCCTCTACATTAGGGATTTGTGATTCCTCCAATAATAACTTAATAATGCCCACATGACAGCAATTCATTCCTTGTTTTGGTTTTTGACATTTTCTAGAATTAGCCCTAGATTCCTATGAGAGGGTCTAACAATAATCTCATTTCCCTCTTTTGTAGTCATATGGAAAAGGAGCTAGAAGGAAAAACAGATTCAAAGGATCCGATGGAAGCACGTCCTCTGACACTACCTCAAACAGTTTTGTCCGTCAGGTAAGGAGGCTTTGACATTCTGCTTTGAAAAAGTATATTTAAGTGAATTGCGTTTTCTTTAAGGGTGGTTTTATACCATCACCCTTCGGATTTGTATAGTATTATTGTATTTACTTTTTAGTTGAAGTGTGCTGTTTAATGTCATCATTAAAATATTTACATTTTAAACGAGACAGTAATTACACTCTTTCCTAAAGTTTGGGCAAAGACGAGTATAAAATTCCTTGTGAAGGATTTCTTCGTGACAGAATGAGTGAACTCTAGCAGAAATGATTACAGGGTTTGGGAGGGTTTTTCAGGGATGAGCAGGCAGTGGTCATTCATACCCCAACCTGTGAAGTTGGGATACTGGTATTTCTCTAGCTTGAGTTGTCTTTCCCACCTGCCGTTTGGATTGTAAAAGAGACCCTTGTTTGTGGTTTTCATGGTCAAGGCTACTAAGGTTGGGTAGAGTGTGAGACATCATTGAGACATGACGTTAACTGCCCTTGGAGAGGCAGCATTTCTTTCCGTGAAGCATATGGTGTATTCCTGCTCAGCAGTTTAGAACTGTCCCCTGACCGGGGAGTGTCAAGATTCCTAACTTACAAACACTCACATTATGTATATGGTAACAGAAAGGACTTCATTTACCAGAGGGAGGAACACGGGCAGCCAGGTCTCTGAGGATAATAGGTTACATGTGGAGACGACAGTCTCGCATCAGGTACAGGTGAGCATGTCTCTTCATTTCACACTTGTCGGGGAGACAAAGCTGGGAAGGAGAGTTCTAGACAGAATCTGCTTTCCTGGCTGAAGGATCACTAGTTTCTGGTTGGTGTGCTCATCTCTTGTCAGTGACAGCTCACTCCCCAAACAGTGGTTGTCAACTGGAAAAGCTGCTCCACCTAGTTTGGAAAGAAAGCCACCTCCCCCTGATGCTCCCTATGCCCCTTCCCGTGTTTCTCCCCCGGCTAGTTAGCAGCCTTTAAGCTTAAGCGTGTTCACCTGCTGGAGCTCTGACGCTTTTCTGCTTGGCCGGTGGCTGCCTCTGCACACTCTCCAGGGGCAGAGAGAGGATGGTCCCTCTTCAGCCACCAGTTCCCCACTTGCAGTGTGAGGTGCACTAAAAGGTATGTCTGCACAATTTATGGGCAACTGGCAAAGTTTGGTTGTGGTCCGTGCCAATTAGGAATTGTTTCAGTGTTTAGAAAAGCAGTTGATTAAGACAGAGTGGAGCTTTTTCTTGCTAAGAAACATTTAGAAAGAAAAAGAAGGTTGCAGCCAAGTGAGGCCCAGCCCTGGAGGGTTGCTCTAACGGAGCTGAGAAGGGTGTAAGGGAGCTGAAGGTGTGTGCACTGGCCGGATGTCATTGTGGGCAGAGTTCTGGCATTGTGGTCCTGAGGGAGATGGTGACTTAGCTTAGGTGCGTCTGTTGAAGGAAAGTCGTCTAAGCCTTTTCCATTTCAAGCACCCATATTTATACTGCCCCTGGTACAAAGAGATTGAACCTGCAGAGACAGAATGCACAACTCTGAGTCATCACCTCAGGTCTGGACATCAGAGGACCTGAAGCAGAAACGAATAAGCCTCTTAGGACACATAACAGTGGCAGCAAAGCCACACCAAACGACAAGCAGCTTGTCAAATTGTATGGAAAGAGAAACTGGTATGTTTCAAGTGAGCAAGATGTTGTGAATGGGACGTAACAGGATAGGGTCCATTATCGCTCATTTTAGCTCTATAAAAATGTCATTTAAAGGCAGTTGCCAGATTGTCTCTGACTATAAATTCCCCTGCAAGGAGGTTTTTTAAAGATTTTATTTATTTATTTTTAGAGAGAGAGGAAGTGAGGGAGAAGGAGAGGGAGGGAAACATTGATTAGTGGCTGACAGGAACTGAACTGGTGACCTTTCGCTTTGCCAGACAGCGCCTAACCAACTGAGCCACACCGGTCAGGGCCCCTTTCATGGAGTTTTGAGAACTTGATCAGAAAGGCTAGAGGGCTGGCCATGCTGCGTGTACGTGGACTGGAATCCCCTCATGACAACCTTCTTTGACCCTGCGTTCTTGGTGATGTATGTGAGATTCTGTGCTTGAGACACAGTGATAGATGAGGGAGAGAGCTGTTAAACTACTTAATGTGTATTGCAAAAACGTGTGTGAGCACATAAGCAGACAAAAAAAAATCTATCCTCAAGGCCCATCTCTGAACCTCAGCAGTATGAGGTGCTGGTCATGGCAGGAATTTGGGGTAACGGTCCCTGAAGTGCCATCTCGCTTCTGTCACAGCAGAAAACCAGTGTCATCTTTGGCTGAGCTAAACACTGCATTTTACTCGGTGACCGAGTCTCTCTGTTCTGTTCAAATGGCATTGTTTTGCCACCACTTCAAAAGAGGCAAAAGCTGTCATGATATAGCTAACTATTTACTAGATTATGGTTTTGTCAGACTATTTGCAGAAATGCACAGTAGATAATAAGTGTATGTTAGATTAAAGAATTTGAAAGAACCTCTTTTAAGTGTTCTTTAAATCATAAGTAGATGTTTTATTACACCAGTGAGTTATGTTAGTATACAGGTGTGCTTTGAATATATTGGGGCTCAGTTCCAGACCACAGCGATAAAGTCAGTTGTCATCTTTGTGCTGGTGGAGGGTCTTGCCTTCAACATGTAAGAGACACATCTGGGAGGCGCAGGGGAGCACAGCACAATGAAACGAGGTGTGCCTGTGCTGCGTTCCCTCCGTGTTCCACCCAAACCACCCACTAAGGAGCCCTTGCTCAGAGGCTCCTACCAGCGTTTTTAGGGTGAACGCATACAAAGCAAGTCTTCGTTTCACCTTCTTGCCTACAGGGAGGTGGGGATGGCTTTGACATTGTAAATCTCCCCTAGGTGTCATGATTTCAAACCAAACAAAAAAGAAAACGAACAAGCCCCAAAGCACAAAGCAAAAGAACCCCGCATCATTCCATCCTTTCGTCAGAAGTTGCTTGGGTGCCTGGTTTGCATCACCATCTCAGTGTCCCGGGCCGCTCTTATTGGCACTCCAAAGAATTGGAAGGGACTTTATTTTTTCCTTCCTCCCACAGATGTCAAAGAAACACAAGCTTTTTTGAGTCCTGAAAGTCTTTTCTTTTTTGTTCACGTGGAGGTGAATTCAAGTGTGAATTACCTGCATGCAGCACCACTGCTGGCTCGTTTTGGAGTCCAGCTGAGGCCGATGGCTGCTGATGTGTGCCCATGAAACGTCCTCTGTTGTGAACCTGGGTAAAGTCAGGTGCACACAGAGCCTCCAAGTTTTACCTGAGGCTCCTTTAGAAATGGATTTTCCGTTTATTAGGACTTTGCTTTGTAAATAGACATTTTAAATTTAAGTTAGTGTTCAATGTAACATCTAGGCACCCTAGGTAGAATTAATGAAGACTGTTGTGCTCTTAAGTCATGTACTAAAAGGTATTTAATACATAGGCTATGATTGTCTTGGAATTATTATTAATATAATTAAGACATCAAGGTTGTCTTCAATTCTTACATACAAACTCCATACTCTTTGGTCTGTGCTGTGAATAGGGACACATTAAGATAAGAGAACTTCATTTATCATAATAATAAACCTAGAAAAACTATCATTCTTAAAATACTTTGCATTTAATGCCTTGCATAAGTTTATAGTCTATTAAGATAATTAAGTTTTCATATAATTTAGCTCTTTCCTCCTACTTTATTGAAGAAAAAGAAGGTCTGTTGTCTGGAAAGGAGGTGCAAGGAGAGGAGGAGTATAAGGGAGCTAGTAGTTTATTTTAGTGCTGGAACCTAACCGAGTTGATTTACTGCGAGGGAAATTGGTGGATGGGAGTATGGGGCCTGCCTGGCATCGGAGGGTAGAACACGCGTGCTGTTCTTTTGGAGAGACTGTGCAAGAACTGCTAACTGTGTAACATCTTTGGTGCCACCAAGGTCAGGGAAAACTATGTACATCTTCGAGTAAGTGCTGGTCATCAAAGTTAAAGCGGCCTGTGGGGGGTGGGGAGGGGCGTGTCTGCAATAGTTTGATCAGCCCAGTTGGCTTTTCTTCTCTCATGGTTGCCCCTCCCCCCTCTTCTCCTCTCTCTCCCCCCTCTTCCCTCCTCCCCCTCCTCCCCCTCCTCTCTCTCTCCCCCCACTCCTCCCTCAGTCTGTTTTTTTTTCTTAAACTTTCTTCATTTTCTTAAAGATATGTGTTCTCCCTGCTACATTTATGTACCATTTATTCCTAAAATGAACACCAAATGCTAGGGGATGATTGCTAGTCTGCTTCATTGTGATGACTCCATAGCAGGGCACCTTTCATTCAGAGGACACTGTCATCTGAGGGCTCCTATATGCTCTCCTGTATGTGGCCAGGACTCCCACACTGTTTCGCTGGGCAGTGTTTAGGGGTTGCCCTGTTGTGCTGACTGGTGTCTTCTGTGCACAAAGTTGAGCCTTAGGAATCAAAAGTTCTTTTGGCAATTTTCAAGTGGCAGTATTTTGGGGGGTTCACAGGGAACTACTCTGCAACTGATCTGGGGTTTTTTGCTCACCAACATATGTTGTGCTTGTAATGCAGTAATCTTGTAGCTTCTAAGGGCTTCCAGGATACAAATTGAGGTGGCAAAATGGAATGAATGAAGTATTTAACCAAAGGTTGCATGACACTTTCAGAACATGGTCTTCTAAACAAATTCCATCGTCTTCCACTACCATGTGTTTGGTGCTGCTTTTTTGGACCTTTTATTAGTTCAATTTGGCTTTAAGTACAAATGATTAATCCCAGAGACACACAGTCTATTTTTTAGTCTTGTTTTGCAAAGACAGATTAAACTGCGATAATGGTTACAGACTCCAGGCCTGTGCAGACTGATATGTTTAAGGTTGGATAAATCTTTCAGCCCTTAAATACTGGCTTGTTGCCTTGTAATGCCGTTGTCACAAACACAACTATAAATAATAATGCAGTAGATTTATTGCTACCATGATTTCCTATAAATGTCTTTCTATCTTATTAGGAATTCACTTAGGTTTTGTGAATGGTAGAATCTGCTTGGAGACCTAAGAACTCTTCTTAAATGTATCAGTATAAAAATATTGAGCTTTTCAGTAAAGAAGCCCCTTGTTCTTTCTATAGTATAAATGTATATATTACTGGGAATGTTTATGTGTTAGGGGACATGTACTTTAGAAAATATTAAAAGTTAGACTTTGTACTTCATACAATTTGCTTTACAAAGTCTTTCTCGAGGATTTTTGTTTTGTTTTTTTTTTGTTTTTTTTGGTGGGAGTAGAGGGCCGTAATCATATATGAAATCTTTCTCATTCTCAGATTGTTTTCATGTGTTTGAAACACCTACCTTAAAAACTAGCTTTGATTAGGGTCTCTAATTATTATAATAATTAGCGTGGATTGGTACACTTTTTATCTTTGCATATCTTTTTCCACTGATATACACATAGCATTTTCAAACTCGTAATTATTTTTGCAGGTGTTCTTGGTTTCTTGGACTCAGATATGTTTCAAATTATAACATACTTTCCATTCCTGCTCCATTTTCTCCCATTGTTATTCACATTCTGTTTGGACAATCCATGCAAAGTCTTCGAAGTTAGACTGAATTAGCCCCACTAGATTAATTGAAAGTTTAAATGTGACCTAATATGGAGTAATCAGTATGACTAAGAAAATGGAGTTTCATTAAACATTGAATTTATAAAAAGTCTATGTTTCAGGTGAACCCTAAACTTTAAGGAGTATTGCTGAAGATCAGTTTCTTAGCTTATGGTTAATTATTCAAGTGTCTCAGGTCTTCGTGGGCACTGCACCCAAGTAGTAGTCGGGTCCAACCAAGGAATAGTTCTTTCTTCCCCATTCTTTTATAGATGTATATAATGTCAGCTTCTCTCCTTATTAATTTGTTTCTGGAAATCTGCATGTCTGATGATTATCAAATGCTAAAGAAGCCCTTTTTGAGATGTTGGTTTTATGTCTCAAAAATATTTGCTATGGTTCAGTTCAACAAGGAAGTATTCCACTGTTATCTTGTCCTCATTCCACATTCCTGACCAAGCATGTGGGTTCATTACAAAGACCTGAAGTGGAGGAAAGGATCTGAGCACACCCCCCCATCTTATCATGCTTCCTTTCACCATCTGTTTATTTTATAGTTGAGGATGAAGGAGGAACAACAGGAAGACCATCACAGGAGGAGGGGAGAGGCTCTGTGGAGTCTTCCACTGACTTAAAATTGGGAAATGTAGTTAGAGCTCTTCAGGAAGTCTCTGTCCCTTGCCACCATCTCACCATCTGTGTCATCCCTCAAAACTGTCACCAAGTTTTAGAGCATTATCTTGGCTCAGGGCTTTACATCTCCCTTCATGTTTCTTTGTGGTCTGAGTGTGTGTAGAATAGTTCTAGCTTCTCCTGGTAACAGGAGAGCCCAGGAGACAGCTTGATTACTGAGACTTCTGACAAGGACACTTTGCTTTGACTCAGCTTTCTCCTCTCCTCTCCTCTCTGAGATTCTAGGCATTGTGACCTCATCAGTTTTTCTTTCTCAGAAAATAATTTCTTTGAGCCCAGGGCCTTTTTTTTCATGTAGGCGTGACCTTGAAGTTTACTTCCATTTGGACATTTACTCCCATAGGAAGATGTGTTGATCACTCTTTTTGGTGTATATCCTGTATTTGAAAATTGGAAAATGGCCATCTTTTAAAAAGCAATCCCCACAACCAAGACAAAGAGGCAAACTTTTCACTTAAAAGAAAAATAACAGCCCTGACTAGTGTGGCTCAGTGAATTAAGTGCTGACCTGTAAGCCAAAAGGTCGCTGGTTTGATTCCCAGTCAGGGCAAATGCCTCAGTTGCTGGCCAGGTCCCCAGTAGGGGCCGTGTGGGAGGCAACCGATGAATGCTTCTCTCACATGTCCATGTTTCACTCCCTCTTTTTGTCCCTCCTTTCCCCTCTTTCTAAAAATAAATAAATAAAATTTTAGAAAGTGAAGTTTTTAAAAAAAGAAAAATAACATAGGTTGTGTATTGGATTGCTAGAGCTATCATAGCAAAGTACCACAGACTGGGTGACTTAGACAACAGGAATTTACTGGCTCACAGTTCTGGAGGCTAAAAGTCTGAAATCAAAGTGTCCTTCAATAAGTATTGAGATTTAAGCTACTATTTAAAAACAACTTTTATACTTGCATTTGCTGCAAAGAATTATTAACTCTCTTGAGTTCTTACAGTTATTACTTCAAGCTTGTAGACATCTAATACCAAGAAGAATGAGGAATTAGGATGCTTATTTAATCTTTCACTCTGACAATTATAAGGAGAGCTGTAGCAAGGAGAAAAGCCACAGGGTGGATCAGAATACCCTGTTCTGTATTAGCTACTTGTAGGGGGAAAAAATCAAAGATTATATGTCATCTCTTGCTGATTTATTTGATGATGCTTACTGGTTCACCCAGGTGAGGATCAGACAGAAGAACGTTATTTACTTTCCAAGGTCTTACTTCAAGTAACGTTCCTGTGCTAAGCAGCACATGTTTAAGGAGTCCAGGGCAAATCTCTATGGAAAACTGGACAGTTAGATGTGTTGTTAGCTTCAGAGGGCTGGATATTTGCATTCTGGAAACAATCCTAAACAGTTCTAATGCTCGCCCATGATTAAGCACTATTACCTGGATGGGATCAAAGGATCAGACTGGATCATAAAGAAAAAAATTAGATAGGAAGCAGCTACTAGGGAAGTTGTAAACAAAGGCATGACATACTGACATCTGAACAACCATTTGCGAAGGATGTGTGAGTTCTAGTAGAGGAGCAAAGGAAGTCCTCTGTGAGCCCTGAGGAAGGGATGTTTTATTCTGAATGGCAAGAATAGAAATATCTGAGTATTGACCCCAAGAATAATTTTGAATTTAAATTTTTTTTAATTTAAATTTTAAGTTAAATTAAGAATAATTTAAAATTGGAAATGGAAGTACACAGTGTATTTCTGGGATGGTAAAGAGCCTTGTGTGTGGAATCAGGGTGTGTGGAGAGAAGGCTGGGAGTTGAGGTCGGAGGTATCTGGGGCACCAGACCACTGGGAGCCTCCTTGCTGTGAGGGGTTTTGATGCGGCATCCTGGGATGAGGAGAGGTTTGAAAGGATACACTCATGGGTTAACTAGTTGGGAAATCGATCCTTGTCAAAGAATGTATTTGAATAATGATGGTAGTAATAACTAACGTTTATTAAATGCTGACCACGTGCCAGCCACACTGGTAAGCACTTTATTCCATCTTTATCACAACTCACTGAGATGGGTGCTATTAGTATCCCAATTTAACAGATCTTGAATGGAGGCCTAGGTAGGCTAATTCATTTGCCCAAGTTCATACACATAAAAGTACATAGTATTTATTAGACCAAAGTGGTGTACTTGGAAATGTTTAGGTGTTCGCTGGGCAATGAGACCAGTCAATAGTGATGATGCTCAAAATCTGAGGAAGGCGATATAGTGCTTTTGGATCACTAGGCCAAAGCCAGTGACCGTGACTATGGGTTATAATACACAGGGTCCAGCCAACTGAACTAGGACTCTGGCAAAAGCTGGGAAAAGGGCAGGATCCCCAGAGCTGAGCTGGCCTCAGACAAGGCTCCAGCACCACCATCGAAGAATCAGGAGGGTCACCTGGCTAGTACTGAGTGTACATAAAGGAAGAGAGACATTCACAGTGAATGAGTGAAGTTGATACAGGTATTGATTGTACCATTCTTTACATTTTTCCACAGATTTTAAATATTTTAAAATACATAGTTTGCAGCAGGAGGGAGCGGGAGAGGAATGGGAGTGGGCAGAAGCCCTGTGAGAGAGATCAGGACCCCAGGGCAGGGTTAGAAGGGAGTGTTTGGTGAGTGTCTGCCCCACAGAGGAACACTGAAGGATCATTTCACACCCTCAGAGAGTCCTCAGGTGGCCCAGTCTGCGTGGCTCCTCAGATGTTTCAGGGCCTGATAAAACAAAATTGGGCGGCAAAGGTTGATATTTTCTGCCAACTACCTTATTACAGACTTTAGCATCGAGAAAAAAATCTTTTCAGACTTTTTTGTTAGCAGGCAAAATAAAACCATCTGCAAACTCAATATAAGTAGATTTTCCTCATGGATGTGAAGTTGCAGGAGGTTGGAGGGTTTATGGCCCCGAACAGCTGCTTATCTCAATGTCCTGGTGTGGCTTTGTCAGTACGTTTACGCGGCCTCCTTTGAACTGGTGCTGCCGACTAACAGTGGTTTGCCCTTGAGTGAAGTAGTCATTAGTGGTCATATATGTTGAAAATCGGCCATTCTCTCTCTGCCTCGGGCACTTTGTTTGAGGGAGAAAAGTTGTTTGAGAAAATGAGGTTATTTGGTTACCAAGAGACATTGCCCTTTACCCTCCCTAATTACCCCCTTTTGGAAGAAGAATTGCTTAGTATGCGTTAGATAACTCTGCATGCTAATAGGCTTTGGGGGGATGTTTATAATATTCTCATAAAACAGGTCAAAACAGTCTGATTAGCATTTTCCACAGTTTGTCTCTATTGCAGTTTATAGAGTGAGCATCAGCATCCTGAAGATGTGACATATAATATGAATGTAATAAACTGTATTTTAATGATGTAAAAAAAAATAAGGTTGCATATAGCCTGACTTTCAAGCACAATTGTTTCAGGACCACATATGTGTAGTCATTTTTATTCAAAGCAGAAAAGTACTCTGGGTTCAGGATTTGAAGGTGTCTATTATGAAACAATTTCTCTGACCATTTGTTTGTGTATATGTGAAAACTACCCTGGAAACAGGCCAAGTGTACATGTACTTTCTGACTTTGCTAGACTTTGTTTGTACTATGGTCTCTCAACTGATCCTCATTTACTCATTTGTTCACCAACATGTAGAGTGCCTTTGCCAGGCATGGGGCCAGATAGAAAATAAAATAACAAGGTTCTTTTCAGTTTTAAGATAAATAAGTCCTGGGCATGCAATGCACACCGTGGCAACTACAGTTAACAGTGCTATATTGTATATTTGAAAGTTGCTAAGAGGGCAGATCTTAAAACCTCTCAGCATAAAGAAAAATAATTAGTGCCTATGTGCAGTGATGTGTGTTATTGTGATAATCATTTCACAATGTATACGTGAATCACTTCATTAAGCTGTCACCTAAGCAAGTACAATGCTGTATGTCAATTATATCTCAACTACAAAGACAAATTTCATGGGTTGAAATATTAAAGTATTAAATGCATAGTGCTTTAAAGTCCACTGTGATGAGTTGTGTAATAGAAGTGGGTATGAAATATGGTTCATACACGGGGGAAGGACTGATTGGTCCTGCCCTGGGGAAATGGAAAGAATGTCATACAGGAGGACGTATCTGAGCTGGGGACTGGTGGATGGGGAGGGATGTTTGCGGAGGAGAGGTCGGGAAGGGGCGAGTTGGACACAGCACTGTGCCACGGCAGGAAGAGAGATTGAAAATGTCATGTTCCCTCTGTGGTGGCTGGTGGCTGGGCAGGTGGGAGATGAGGCCAAACAGGTATCGGTGTCTAAGATGGACACATGAAGAGACAACAACATTGTGCCTGTGTCCCTGGGGTACCTGGGTGTTGTCTGGCTTTTCTTGTCAGGACCATTCCTATCCCATGTTTTACATGAGTTTTTCAGGACCTACTCTAGGTCCATGAACACCAAACAAGGATTTCCCTTCACAGCTCACTCCCTGGGTGTGCAGCATTTTAACAGACAGTATGTTTATTAACAAGTGCCTTTTTGTTTCCCTTCAAACATGTTAGATTGACCACAGGTATTTATATTTCTGTGCTTTGAAGAGTTGTAGGTTTGTGGGCCAAAAATGTTGTGTTTCTTTTTAGATTTTATATCAAAAGCTAGCTATTGGGAAAGTTATCTAATTTAAGAATCAGGCTGTACATATATATCCATCCTATATATGTAGAAATGTATGCACATTTTCTTTGATGGATTGCTTTGGAGATAATATGCCATCTAACA
>VMDR010010800.1:0-29919 GCA_007922815.1 Macrotus californicus
TAAACCTGGGATCATATTTCACATACATTTTTAGATTCTGCCTTTTTAAGTTAACATTATTCCATAGGCATTTTTCTATGTCCTTACATGTTCTTCAAAATATTTTTAATGGCCGTATGGATATATTTTTCCATAACTATCTCCTATGTTATACGCTTAGGTTGTTTCCAATTTTTCTCTAATAATAAAAAAATGATGCAATGAATGTCCATGTACATAAATCTTTCATTAGCATTTTTATTCTTTCCTCAGAACAGATTCCTGTAAGAAGATGTCTTGGACAGAAATTTTGGCATGCCTTCAATTCTGGGGTGGGAAAAAGTGTTCTGATATGGGGCACAGATTTCAATAACAAAAAAAAAAACCCCGAAAAGTTAGAGAACTGTGTGGTCTGAATAAAAAAAAAGAAAACCAACAACAATCAGGGGAGACTTTGTTAAGGAGGTGGGTGGAGTGTAAGCCAGCCTCAGACAATGAAAATCTGGAGCCTGCTGAGTGGAGAGGTTCTCCAAGGCTCTGTGTATCTCATCTAAGTCAGTTAATTTAAACAGTGGGTCAGTAAGAGAAGTTTGCACGGAGCAGGGTCTTGAAGGATGAATAGAAATTTCCAAGGCAGACAAGGAATGTGAGGGAAGGAGTTGGGTGAGCCTTTTAAGAAGTGGGAACAACGTAGATGAGCCCAGAGGTGTGAGAGAACAGGAAGGACTTTTAGCTGATGCAAGAAACATTTGGGAGAGTTGCTTGGCACAGGTAGGCAAAGAGTAAATTATGAAAGAACGGGCCTTGTGCAGCACTTTAAGGAAGACATTTTCTTTTGAGGAAATGGAGAGTAGCTGGAGTTTGAGCTAAAAAAGAGTCATGGTCAGGTTTACCTTTTTGGTGGCGCTGTGGTCAGGGAGGACTCACTTGGAAGGATGTCTGGGGGACTCAGAGAAGTGCTCTCGCACAGTGCTGTTTCCGGTGGCTATGCCCACAGCAGCGTCCACGGCCCGTTTTGTCGTTCCTTGTGACTCACCAGGAGGAGACCAGACCGAATATTTATAAAACACTGACCTGGAAACAAAAATACTGCAGAAATAAAGAGTATGAACACTTCCTTTATGTTGTTGAGAGTTAACATCCGTGAGAAATATGCCTGTACATCAGAGCAGAAAATAATGAGGCAATCCACTTCCTTCACCAGGTTTAGCTCATCATCACTGAACAGGGGCTGTGGGTGGAAGGGCGCTGGCTGCTCCTTGCCCACCAGTCGGGTCGCTCAGTGCTTCCTTCCAAGCAGTTATTTTTGGGGTGACTGGAGATTTTGATCAACCAATCAAGCTTTTATAGAAGCCACTTTTCCTGATTATGTCCTTGATCTTTAACTCAGGGAAAGATTTTCCGTAGTATGGCTTGACAGACTCAAGTTTTAAATTAATTTCTCTCTCCCCACCTCTTGCATCTTGCTTCTGCTTTCATTTGGGGAGTGCAGTGTTCACAGACTCATGTGAACTTCCCACATGAGGTGCATGTGTGTGTGTGTGTGTGTGTGTGTGTGTGTATTTTAAAGGCATCTGAAATCTCTCTCTAGCCTTCTTTCAGTGAAGAGTGTTCTGTGAAAGAGCTGAGGGACTTGTGAACAGGAAGGTAAGTGACCAAGAACTGAGAGGATGACAGACCTGTACAGTGTAGAGGATTCTGATCCCTGGGGTGGTTGGATTCAGGATCTCCCCTGCAGGTATGGAGGATAACATAGGATCAATGTTTTCAAATGCAAGAAGCATATCCCTACTTCAAAATACACTGATGAATATTTTAACTTTAATGGATATGCATCTATTTCCATGTGATTTATGCCATGGAAATGATTGCTTTTCTTTTAAAATAAAATTATTTACATAATATATGTGACTTAAATAAAAATGTTAAATAAATATTAGTTCTGATGCAATGTGGAAAGTGGCACCTGACTGCCTTAATATTAGGAGACACCGGAATGAATTTTGGAATCACACAGATATAGATAAAATTTAAGTTATGCCTCTTACTAAATGTGTGCCTGTGGGAAAATTACTTAATATCTTGGTGCCTTAGTTTTTTCATCTGTAAAATGGGTATGTAAAACCTACCTTTCAGCACTGTTGTGGGGTATAGAAGTTTATTTGTTCATTCATGCACTCATTCAATCATTAAATATTTATTGAGCATCTACTGTGTGCTACTCATTGTCTGAGTACAGGGAGGACAGCAGGGAACCTAACGATGTCCCTGCCCTCAGGGAGCTCCACTTCTAATGGGAGTGGAGGGGAGACACAGGTAATAAATGCATAGATAGAGATGTAAGAAACTGTCAAGTTCAAAGAAAAATAGCACAGAGTACGGGAGAGGTTATAACACAGCCTCTGAGACAGGAATGTGTTAGCTGTACTTGAGGAAAGGCAACGTGGGAGTGGGTGAAGTCTGGGGGAGGAACGAGGAAACAGGGTGGGTCAGCTATTCAGATGCCAGGGTAGGGAAGGGTGGACACTAGGATCTATTTTACCTGTGATCAGAAGAGAAGTGATCAGTATGTTTTATCTATACCTAATGGCAAATTCAATGAACATTTGATCAGCTATTTACCTAGTGCCCAACATGCACAGAACACCACCTTAGGCTCCCAGGGTTTGGGTGTACGAGGTAAGCAACAGAGGAGCTCACAATCTTGTTGGAGAAACAGTAGTCTAGCCAGTTAATTGCTAACATTCCTCAAGTATTAAACTTGCTATGTGTCAGGCATAGTTCTGCGTGTTTTCCTCTAATGTAGTAGTTCATACAATCTTTAGAAACAAAAGCAGATAAGCAATTATTATTTCCATTTTGCAGATGAGGAACCTGGGGCACAGAGAAGCTTACCACTATATCTATCACCAATCTCACCTGTCAAAGAAAGAAGAGTGAAATAAATGTGCTCCCACTGAGGTTCAAAGTGCAGTGGGAATGCAGAGCAAATGTTACCCAAGAAGAGGTGCCACAGCCAAGGGACTGTGGGTGCCCTGGAATGAGGCTGCCACTTACTCTCTGTGATGGCAGCCACACTGCCTCTCCTTTCTGTGCTTCTGTTTCTTCATCCATGAAATGGGATCAGTGGGATATCCATCTCATAGGACAGCCCAGAGGGTGAAATGAGACAGAGCATAGGAAATGCTTTTGCACAGAATCTGGCACATGATGAGTGTGTCTCAAGACTTAGAGATACACCCACAAGGTACAGGGCACCCTGGGTCTAGACCTTAAGGAATAAATAATAGGAAGCAAATAAGGAGAAATTGATTTCAGGTTGACAGAATATCTTGGGAAATTAATAGTGTTAAAAGTTGATAGTATGGCTGGGTGGTGGATGAGGGTGTAGTGGACAAGTCTATGGATTCTATTATCTGTGACTTTGAGGGACCTTGACTGCCATCCTAAGCATAGTGCACTTTTTTTTATGGACTACAGGAAAGTCTTGATCCTTTGAGCACAGGAAAACCTATGATCTGACCTGTGCCCAGCAGCACAAGGACAAAATTGTATGGCCCAAGTGATAAAGCTAAAAGTCTGACCCGGCTCAGTAGGGAAAGGATGGAGAGGAGAGGCGAGAGACGAGACACGTCAGAGGTGGATTCTACAGGGCCTGGAGCCTGTCTTCACCACCTCCTTGGAGAAATACACACACACATAGAACAAGAGAAAGCCTGCTTCATTACACCTGCCTTCTTTCTGTCCCCAGAGTGAAGCTACTTATAATTCCTTAGTTTTCCCATCTGTTAAGTGGGAACAATCAAACCAGAATCTCATGGCTCCCAACGGGATAGAGTCATATGTTACTTCAGCACTGAGAATCCTGTGGAAATGCAGATTGGTTTCATGGCTCCTGCTGGTAAGGAACTGTTTTCCTACCAGAATACAGTACCAACACACTTGCATTTTCTGAGCATCCGAAAGCAATGGTTTGGGGTTGAGCTATTCACTCATTTATGATCGGAGATTATTCTAAAAAGACTTCACAGCTTAGACTAATTGGGTAATTGGGATGTTTCCAGATGAAATTCGACTTGTATTTTTAAAAAACGCTTTGAAGAACTGGTTGCCATGGCAGTTCTGCCGACAAGATCCTTCACTAGCTCCCACTAAGCAGCGATAATGGGCTTCTGTTTACGCTAAGTTTCAGGTTACCCCACCTGAACATCCTCTGGGAGGAAGCAAGGTATGAACCCAAAGGCATCAGTACAGTCCTTCCCTTGCTCTCCTTGATGGGGGTGGGAGGGGGTGTGTACCAGCGGGGGCGGAGGTATTTCATTACTCTGGTGGGAGCGGCCAGTCCGAAGAGAAGCCCAGCTGGTGTGAAGGGACTTCCCAGACCACGTCACCCCTGGGCAGCTGGGAGTTGAGGAAGAAAGCATCAGTCACAGTGTAAACCGGATGGTTGTTTCAGGATATGAGTACTAATTCTCTCACATTTGAGGGCAAATTCTCTCTTTGGCAGAGAGAATTGTCTTTATTTTAAGAAATAACATGGTTTTAAAAATTAATATTTATGTTTTTATAGCATTACTCTTTTAAATTTGAGAAAGCCTTTGTTCTAACTCAATTTTTCAACTGACTGGACAATAATTTTTACCCATCGTCCTTAAACTTCATGTACCCAAGTGTTTATTGTAAGAATGCGAAACATCTTCCCCAGATGCAGTATTTTTGGCTTCATTCAAAGTTTTTCTAGTTCCTCTTCAGTCATGTCAATATTTACCTTGGACAATGCCTTAAAACCTTTTGTTTATAATTCCTGAGTTCTCCAAGACAAACTGATTATTCATGACTCTCTGGCCTGGGTTACAATTTAAACATACCTTATGTTGACGTTTTTAAAAGTACAAATCCCCAAAACTATTTCCTCTACTTCTCATAGATGCATGATTTGTAACTTTCTATACTCATTTCCTGCCCCGTTTTTTTTTTTCCTTTAGGTATCTTCCAAGCACATCTTTTTGTTGTTGTTGAGTATACTCTTAGAACATTAGCAAGCAAACTTTTTCTTGTTTTCTTTTTAAAATTTCAGGATCTGTCTGTTTGCCAGGGATGTATCGCCAACACCATGTTGTACCCACATTCTTTGAACCCTTCCATTGTTTTCCTAGAGAGCACACTCTTCATGTTACCCACTCCCTTTTGGTGAATTTTTAGCTGCTGATGTGGAGAATGTGGGACCCCTGTCTTTGTTGTTCTAAAGACTTTAGTTTAAAATCCCTAATGAGTAACAGGGAGCCTTAGTGGCCAAATAGACATCATAAATCTACAACACATTTTTCTTGAGTAGTTCACTTATATCAAACCAGTCATCTTTCCTTAATTGCTCAGGATTTGAAGAGTCAGTTCTCCATATGTGGCTTTTGGTTGTAGAGGATTTAAAATTTATTAAGTATTTCACATTATTGTATTTGTTTCTTCTAACAGCTTTGTGAGGGAGACCCAGAAGAGTTGAGTGAACTGTTGATCAGGAAGAGAGAGTAGGACAGAGTTTTGCCCTCTGTGACATTCATATCAATAAATAATTTGGTTTTATATGTCTTTCTATTCCTTTAAAACACTATGCTTTTTCTTGAATTAGGGACATTGCATGTGCTGTTTCCTTTGCTTGAACTACCCCACTTCTCCCCTTGATCAGCTAAACTCCCGCCCGTTTTTCACATGTCAGTTTTGATTTCACTTCCTCTAGAAACATTCCCTGGTCTCCAAGTCTGGGCTGGGGTTTCTTCCTTTGTGCTCCCATGACACACTTAAAGTAACACTGGGATGACTCTCAAGAAATACTGTGAAATAAATAAATGATGCACATTGTGCCTGTGTCTTCTGGCTTACGAGACTTGGATCACTGAGTTCAAGAAAAAATTCCAGAGAGGACTCAAAGGGGGCACAGAGAATTTTAGGTATTTCCAGGTTCATTCTTCAGAACACCATATGAATTTTCATAGCCAATGTGGCTATCTATTTGTCCAAAACAATCCTATTTTTTCTCCGACCTTGCTTTCACCTTCCCACTTTTCTTTTGGGGACCTGTCTGTTCCCACTTTTGATTAATGGTGTTCAGTCGGGGCTGGTCACATCTTGGGCCTAAGAAGCATATTCTATGCCTAGAGTTCAGTGACAAGCGTAGGGAGAGTCACTCAACCCAAGCTGGTAACCCTGGGACTTCTGTAACACTTAGGTAAGATAGGATCTCTTTTCCGTTGGAAGGTTGCAAGCGATAGATAAGGTCATGCATGGAAAGATAAGATCCTGCCCTGAACGGCTGGTTCTTTGGGAACTTGTGAAGATCAATGAAGCCATCAGAGAACAATGAGAGCCAAGAGGTGCTGACAGAATGAAGGCATGATGAAGACTTGGATTTAGCAGTGTCTGATCCCTTGAATTTCCAAATTTATGAACTGACAGATTCCACTTTTTTTTGGCAGCTAGTTTGATTGAGCTGCATTTTGGTCAGTCATCAATGACTGATAGAGTTCTGCTTGATTCAGTGGAAAACAACATGCCAGGTTAACTTTTACTGACATTAGTGCTTTTTGTTCCTTTGTGGCTTTGCCTTAAACTTTCACTTCTTCATATATGTTTTGCATCCATGTAATTTGACTTAGATGGTTAATCAGAAATTAAGTAAGCAGGCATGTTTTTGACTTATTTTTCTCAAGTTTAATGTCATGCAATAAGCTGGTTGAATGTGCCCTAGTTCGTATTTGAGCTGAGCACAGGCCTAAGATCCTTCCAAGAATGGTGATGATTTCATAAGAATTTGTTCACATGCCCATACTCTACCTGTTGGTCTCCTGGGCTAAATCGCGGGACAGTGGTGAATGTACTGGGGTCCAAAGTTCCTGAGTTTGTAGAATCGGGTTCAGAACTGAATATGGATGAGCTTCATGCCTAGAGCCAGACAGATGAGACATTTCTATTCTCCTTGGAGACCACTTCTTGCCCTCCTGGGGAGCCGGAGAATCAAAAGGAGCTGCAGTCCATGGTTGGTGGGCACTAGTCACTAAGTGCTGTGAGGAAGGACTCCACCATGGACCTTTGGAAGGGTGGAAACATCTCTCTTTTCTAGAAGCCCTTGATAAAATGCAAATAAAAATCCCTTTGGTGATTATTTAACATAATCAGTGGACTTATCAATTGCTTTCTATTCCTGATGCATGGACAGCCTACTGGTAGTGAAAGCAGGGAGGCAGAGACTCAGTCCTAGCTTTTTGCCAAAATATATTCCTGGAAACTGGATCATTGAGTACATCACTGTATAATGAACAATATTTTCCATTCAGACAGTGTTATATTTGGGAGTTGTGTTCCTGAGCGAGGCCACAGCCTCAAATATGTCAGGGATGACCTTTCATTGTTGCTGAATTCAAGATACAAGCAGCAAAGTCTTAAGATAATGGGATTAGGATTTAATTCATACTGGGTTGAAAAAATGTAAAACCACAGGTTTTAAATGAAATATGTTCTTCACCCACTGTTTATATGTGCTTCACATAAAAATCTGTGTGTGACTATCACAATGCAAACAAAAGGGAGCTGTGCTACTTATAAAAAAGCATTCTTTCTTTACAATTAAATTAATTTTTCTAGTCTCCCTAGAATTTTGAAGGGTTTTTAGGAGGCTGTTTTGGATAATTTAGATCTATAAACACTGCCCAGTCACTTTTGAGCTGGCCTTTGCTTATTTCCTGATGATGAGCAGGGATGTGCTGGTCTATTGTGTAACCAATTGTATTACAAAATTCTTGTTTATGATGGTGGTGATCATAGTGATGGTGGTGATGGTATACTCCCTGAAGGTGGTGAAGACGTGGAGTGGTGATGGGTAAATTGTGACCTGCAAATAGCAAAATTTCCATGAACAGACAGTATAAAACTATCCATTAAGTAAAAACCATTTTTGCTGTGAATCACATCATCTAGAGGCAAAACCTTCCTCTCTTCATGGGCTGAAGTGAGCAAAGTTTAGAGCTCACTTCCACATGGGACATAACCAGGTCCTTTTGTCCTCTCTTCTCATCATGCATGTTCTTTCCTCTCCTCTTTTGTCCTTTAATGTCCTAATTATAAGATTTGAGTTTAGGCTGATGTGCAGGGGAAGTCCCAGCAGTTCTGACATGTGACAGGAACTGGAGCTGATTCTTTCAGAAAGCTCTGTCTAAGAGCTTAGGACACAACAAGCACTACTGACAATGAGCTATTGTTTGTTGATTTGCGTCAGTTGCTTATGCATGTGACTCCCCAATAAACTGTCCATGGACGTAGATTTTTGGATCTCTAGGACAAAATCATCTCCATTCCATCAATATGTTCCTAACAGAACCAAAACAGAAAAAAAGTTTTCTACCTAGACCCCAGTTAACCTGAAAATTCAATTAAATGGCATCTTCCAATCACTTCAGTCCATTGTAGTTTATGCACATTCTTGGAAAGGCCAAACTAGATGACACTGACATTTTGAGAGCTCTATTTTGAAATGAAATAGAAATTGAAATAAGAATGTTTTGGTACTTGCTTGTTTTGATAGCATTTTACTGATAGGAAGTTTGGGGAGAAGGGGTTGAGGGGGCAAATGTCTAGCATTTGGTTTATTATCAGTGAACATTTTCCCAATCTGTACCCTGTTGCTATATTTACAAATAGTGCCTAACAAAATTATATTTTTGCTTTGGAATTTCATTGCTGCTTTCTCTCTCACTTACTACCTAGGAGGTCTTTGGATATTGAAGGGTTGCAGCCTCAGAGATTAGTGTTGACTTTTGCATTGGAGGGTTTTGCTTTAACTTTATCCTAGAATTAATGACAATTTATTGGCGCTGCATTAATGAGCACAACAAACATCTGTGCCAATAAACCCACTCTGCTTGGTGACACCTCTTGCCAGAGTAATCGGCAGGAGTTCTGTCTTGCAGAGGATCGCAGTGGAATGGGGACAATGCGGATAGGAGAGTGGGTCCTACCTATTTGAAGTCCGATTCCTCCATTTTTCTCCTGGTATTTAAGCAACTTGCTTCATAATCCCTCGTCCCCATCCTAATTAGGTGGATAGCCTCTTTTTGCCATTTACATATGTCTACTTGGTTCTACTTTTTCAATGCCAACATTCTTATTCCTGGCACCTAAAACTTAATTCAGACTGCTCTTGGGTGAGTGTCTGGGAGTGTTATTCCTCAAGAAGTCTACAGCTTGATTCAACCTTTTGATAAAATTACAACTGAAAAACAGCAAAGTGAATGAGAGGAGACAAGTGGAGCTAACTGTGTGACAAAGGCAATCTTGTCACAGTAGTGCTATCCAAACCGATTTCAGCCGGGATGCTGAGCACAGGCCTGTTTAAAGACCTGGGCGGTGCTGTTTGTCTTTGATTTGTGTTACTTTGCCTTGAGTGAAATGACCTGTTGCATGTCTCAGGCTCCTCTTGGAATAGGCTGACTCATGTTCTAGGTCTTGGAATGTGAGAAACATATTTTTGAGTGTCTAGAAACCCAGGCATTTTTTGGTTTGTTTTAAAATGTCCTTTAAGAAAAAGAAATGAAGCTTCCGTTTGCTTCTAAAAAATTAGTCCATTTCCCGACATAGCTATTAGAGAGTAATGTCCCTAAAAACAGTGTGAGCATGTCTATGTACACTCAGTTATCTCGGCTCAGAGTTTTGAGTTGCCTGGTACCCTCTACTTCAAGTTCTTTTATGAACATTAATTATCAACTGTTCATTTTTAAACTGTGGATGGTGTACCCACTCCTAAGAGAGACTTTCTTTTATTTTTTCTGGGTTTATTGAAATATAATTGACAAAATTGCATATATTTAAGGTGTACAGTGGGATGACTTGATATTTGTACACCTTGTAAAATGATTACCACAATCAAGTTAATTATCACATCCATCATCTCAATAATTACCTTACCTTTACATGTGTAAGTGTGCACACCCACGTGGTGGAATACTTAAGATGTACTTTCAGCAAATTTCAAATATTCGTTCTAGCACTATTAACTATAGTCATTATGCTGTACGTTAGATCCCCAGAACTTACTCACAACCTAATGTTTGTAAATTTTGACCAACATCTCTATTCCCCCCATCCCCAGCCCCTGACAACCACCATTCTACCATCTGGTTTTATGAGTTTAACTTTTTAAGAGTCCACATACAAGTGAAGTCATATTTATCTTTCTGTGTCTTGCTTATTTCACTTAGCATAACATTCTCCAGGTTCATCCACGTTGTCACAACTGGCAGAATTTCCTTCCTTTTTAATGGTTGAATAATATTCCATCAATCTTCTTTCCTTCTTTGCCCCAACCCTGTAACTTCCACAGAATGTGTATTTTGGAACAAAAAAACCCCATCAAATCCCTCTTCACATAACAGGTCTTCAGGAGATGTCATATCTTCTCCAAGTCATTCTTTTTGGTTAAACATCTCTAGGGTGTTACCTGCTGTCCAGACATTTTATTACCTTGACTACACTTGTCTGTAGAAACTCCAGCTTAGTCAGGGCCTATTTAAGAAGACAGCATGACGAAGTGACAGTGCTCAGGTGACTAGCAGTATAATAGTCACATTGAAGGTGGAGTGGTTTCCTAGACGTGTCTAACCAGTGCAGAGCACGCAGGGCCTCAGGTATTGCTCTTTGAAACATTCTCATGTTTCTGTTTATGGGAGAAACATCTGCCACTAAACACCAGAGGAATTCAGGCTCTTAGGCAGTGCCTAAGAATTGGTATTTCTGCTTGGGTACCCCCAGAACACATAAAATCAAATTTATTCAAAGTCCAAACTGTGGTCTCTAACCTGCCATCGCATGTGGTTCTTCCTCGTGACTTTGCTGTTTCTGAGTGTGGGACCCACACTCCTCTTTGTGTCTCTGACTCCTCTCTCTCCACTGTCTTCTTCCGGGTGGTCATCATTCCTGATCTTCTTGGCTCCGGTTTCTTTCCCAATTCCAATCCATGTTTTAGCTGATACTAGGAGTGTGGAAAACATAGGCATTCTTGTAATGCTTTATACAATCGGACCTTCTTCTGAGGTCACACTGAGGAGAGGCTTGCTACCAAATAACTTGGTTTTTGACAGTGTTAATCTGCATTTTTCTAAAATATACATGTGAGGGAAAAGGTTCATGTGACAAGAAGATGGAGAATGAGGTATTCCTTGTCTTAAAGAGGCTAATGTTGAAAGGGGCATGAGAAGAGCATGTTTTCAAACTGAGTAATCATCTACAAATAGTTAAAACTGAAGTTCCTCCAGCCAAGCTACACCCGGAGGAGTGGGGCAGACGTTCTGATTGGGAACTTTGATTTCCCACAGATTGTTTGCGTCTTAAATGAAATTTGGAAAGGTTCCCTGACATCAAAGGCTGTTCCCTTTGGCTAATCGATTGAGTATGTTGTGCCTGTCCTGCCCCCGAGGCCTACCCCCCCCACCCCCAACTGGGAACAAAAGTCATGTTCTCTCTTTGCCAGTAATTTGGAGGTTCATGATCATAAAACATCTTTTTTTTCTAAGTAAAGGAAAGAGAATGTTAAGGAAGCACAAGATAGCCATGATTTACTCCTGCCTAAAAAAAATACACAAAGCCTGATCAATTTCTATCTGAATATCATCTGCATAATTTGAAAGTAACACATTGAGGGGAATAGGCCCGACCTCACTATCCTGTTCACATTCACATCTGGAACAGCTGCCAGAGCCTCTCGGAGTTGATTTTGTTCCATTCTGCAGGGCTGACTTGAAACCTAGGCAGAAAATGAAAGTGAGCAAATTTACCTCTGGCATTCAAAGAAATGCTTTTGGTCAAAGTGAGTATTTCTGACCATGACTCATTTTCAAAAGAAGCATTGAATTCGCTTTGTCATCTCTGCCTGGATTGGACTCAATCGGCCCTTTTATGATGTTTAAAATACCCTCTATAGCCGGGATGGCATTTATTAGGCTTCAGCTATTCAATATTGCATTTCAATATATAAAAGTCACTGTTCAATTGAATATTGCGTTTTCTAAGGAAGTAAACCTACGGAAAAGAAATTTGCAAGAATCTAAAATAAGTGAGTTTGAGGAAGATCAAACTGCCCTTTTGGCTGTTTCAAAGATCAAAACATCTCTCTTTTATAGAAATCAGGAGCGGTTTGAATAGGCTCTTTTCTCTACTGCAAAGCCCCATTTCCTCACTGTCACTGATAGCTTGGGACTGCCCCAGAACGGATGGAAGGCCCCGGGAGGAGGGAAGAAGGTTCATTCCCCAAAGCACCCAGGACTCTCACGTTGGAAATAGCAGGTTTTTCATTTAATTTAGTCTCAAGCCCAGCAGAGTGAGAAAATGAAAATCTGTCCTCAGCTCCTTTAGGAGGAAGGGTGGTCTTAAAGGGCATGCCAGGGTCTCCTGATAATTATTTCTAAAGCCCGCTGAGCATCTTTGTCTCTGCCTCTCTGGGAGGCTGGATTATGTAAGAAGGCTATCATGGGTTTCACACTACCTCATGTTCTTTGGAACTTTAGGGAGTTACCTAATCTCTCTAGGTCTCTGTTGCTTCATGTGTAAAGTGGGGATAATACTATGTACCTCCTGGGCTGAAACTCCTTCCCACCTCAAAGCCTTTGCTCATGCTGTCACGTGTTTGCTGAGTGAACGAAATTAGTGGAAATAATGACTGTCACACAGAAGTGATCGAGAAATGGCAATTTCTATTATTCCCCTGTACTTTGAGTTCTTGGAGGCCAGGGTGAGCCTTGCCTCTTCCCAAGGGTCAGGATGGAGCTGGTCCAGGAACATCTGTGGATGTGCAGATGGATGCCATCATTCACTTCTCCATCCATCCCATTGCCTCCTTCACCTGCCTGTTTCTTCTTCTTCTCTGAGAGTGTGTGATCGACTTTACAGGAGAGTCTGGACTCCTTGTTCATCTCTGGATGATGCAGGCTTCTCTCTCCCAGAAGGCCCCTGTGACTGCACACAGGGCTCCATGGCAGAGGTCTGCAGTGAGAGGTGCGAGACTGAGTGGTGACCGCGGTGTTTCTGGCCCTGGTTGGAGGGTGCAGTGGGGTGGGAGCAGAGAGTTGCAGATGTCAGCTCAGTGAGCCTTACAAGTGGATCAGCTCCCTCATGCTTTTACACATCACCCCCACCGTTAACGTCTCCATCATCGTTAACAACTAACAACAGCTTTATAGTTTAAAACACCTTTGCCTACCTATCCAGGAGAAAATTTTACATCAACATTGTAAGCCACTCATGGTTGGAAATTCACCACTAAAATATTTTTGCTTGGTTAAGACAAGTATCCATAAGAAGTTATTTTCTTAGTTATTAACTATGTACTTATTGTAATTAGATTATCAACTCATTTCGTCTGAGAAGATGGGGGAGGAACAAGCATCAAGGAACTTGGTTGCTTATGTAGGATGAAGTATTTCTGTCAGAGTTTAGCTGTAGTTAGTGGAATTCAGTACACTATTTTTAGCAGAAATGGATTTCATATAAGGCATAAGGAATTTACAAAAATCCCTAGAAGGCCTGGAGGAAGAGGCCTTCAGCAGAACTTCCAGGAATCACATCCTAGAACAATACCTTAGAGCTGCCCCCTGAGGCAGCTAGGATCAAGGTGATGGAGAGAGAGGCCACTGCTCCAACTGTTGGCCCTTGTACCTCACCACATCCATCCCAACCTGCCCCGACAATACGGATGCCCTCCACTTGCCTCTTGAAGCCACAGTGCTGGTCTTGACCCTGGGGCCTCTGTTAGTCCCCTCATGTCTCCACACTGTGCTGGTTAGCAGAAGTAGTGGAGTGTAGCCTCCACCTTGATGTCTACCTCCACTATATGAATCTCCTGGGGAGTGTCCACTTGGCTGACACTTGGTCTCATGTGGAACCTAAGCTGTAGGTCACTCTAGGGAATGAGATCATTTAGCTTGTCAGCCTCTGCAGGGCCATACAGTGGCTCTGGGGCATCAGGATGGACTAGACTCAACCAGCCTGTGGGTTCTGCCACAGGGATACATGGTGGGTGAGAAAGAGAGCATTCTGGGGGGAGAGAAATGGAGAAGGGGCTGAAAACAACCTTGACTGACCTCACAACTTAGCCTGGTCTTGGTTATTAAGATGAGGCATTTCAGGAATGCCACATCAGAGAGACATTATGGTTTTTCTGGGGGTTGGTGATTTTGAGGTCTGCATGTAAACCTTCCTGAGTTAACAGACTCCTTCTCCTATGCCCCTGACATTTATGGTGGCAGCTATTTTATTGGTCTGCCAACTGGCCCCTGTACATGGAGGGCAAGGAGAGACTGAAGAAAGGGGCAGGCCATTGTATATTGGTAGGTGACAGTTTTAACAAGCAAAGGGAACTTACATAGGAGACTAGTCTTGGGTGACTGCAAGTTGAATAGATCTCTGAACCCATCAGCCAGAATCTTAAAAGATCTCATAGAGGCCCTAACTGGGTTGGCCACATATACTGTCCAGATGGTCTTCACAACACATTGCTCCCTCTAGGCTGCATCCTTGGAAACAACAGCTGCCATGGTGGGAGTGAAGGGCAGACCCTGAATTCCAAGGTCTGGGGAGGAGATAAGGAGACATAATTGCCAGGGTCTAGTTCACTCCTTCCCAGAAGAGGAGAGGTGTTCAGACTCACCTTCAACTGAGCGACCTTTCTTCAGACCAGTGCCCCTTTGGCCTAGAAAGTGCTCTCATGACAGTGGCTGAAATGAGAAGGTTTAGGTTCTACCCAGTAATGTGGGCACTTTGACCAACTGGGTAAATTGGTAAGAAGATCCCAAATGAGGGCTCTGAGTTGCTTACTTGGGATGGACCATGGGAGCCTCTCCAGGTTTTGGAAGCAGACAGTCAATGGTGCTATCCTGCCGTCTTCCTTTTAACATTCAATCCAGCAAACACCTTAAGCTTTAATAAAAACATCTTTTCCTTTAATAGTGTTGACTTCGAGCTAATAAGGCAACCAGCGAATCAAGTAAAAGTAAATTTCTCATTAACAATTTATTTAACTTTGTTGAAGGGAGCAATTCCAACTTCTGCTAATTGAGTTTGTAACAAAAAGATGGATCCATTTTACCACCACCCTCAGGAACTTAATCAAACTCAGGGAAAGGTAAAGTAACTCTCATTAACAGACTAAAAGGTAAAACACAGAACGGAATGGAAGATACCAGAACATTATTAAATTCCAAAAACTTCAACAGGATTATAAAGCAGAGGTTCAGATTGGTATTTCACAGAGTTTTGAATTTTATTTGCCAGAGGAAGAGCCCCTTGACTTGAAGCTAAAGCCGTGTGTAAGACTTTGAAGATGCTGGCTTTAGGATGCAGGGGATGCATTTTCTTTCTCCCCCTTTCTTCCAGGTGCCTATGTGGAATGTGGAAAAGCATGCTGGGTAGACCTGTAAGAGGACTTACCCTTTTCAGCTGATCCAAAGCCTTTCCCTCTGGTTCCCGGAGGTGGCTGTAATTTAGGAGTTTCACAATGAAGGGAGAGCGAGATCGCCTAATGTGACAGCTCTGTGGGCAGAGGGACATGTGGCGTGTCTGTGATCAGCCGGTGATTGAATTTGAAGGGATTTAATAATTCTTCTTAAAATTCTCGGCTTTTTCCTCAGACTTTCCTCTGGAAGCCTGATTAAATGCGTATTATTTCTTCTTAAGTGATTTTACAGGTCGTTTATTTTGGATTTATGAGCATCAACACATTTTAAAAGGTATTAGTGAGCTGTACTGCTGGATACTTGTTCTCTAAATCATTAACTTTACTCTCTATCAGCATCAGATAATAAGAGATATTTCAAATATTACTTTGTTTTTAGTTCTTCTATATTTATTCAGGCAACAAATCTTTTTTAAGCACCTCCTGTGTGCTGGGTTCTAGAAATACTCCACGAACAAGGCAGGCACAGTCTTGCTATCCCCACACTGTAGAAATTAAAGAAAAATGTTTAGTCAAGTCTGTATTATTGTGAAATCATGGGGAATGGATCTGAACTTGATTTAGCCTTCATTTCCCATTTAACACGTCATCCATGAGTCAAGGGCCATGTCGGCAGACACAAACAGGACATAGGTTTTGACATATGCTGGCGTGTGGTAACATTTACAGTAGGAGGGTGAGGCGAGTGGGGTAAAAACTACCCCTTTCCCCCATGTCACCTTCTCCTAAGGTGCCTGTTCTATAGAATTTGAAATTGTCCAGTTGTTTAAAGTCAATGGCTCCCTGAGGGAAAATGTTCCCAGGGCTGGCAGAAACCCTTACAGCACCTGTTTTGGGAGATACATACATCTCAGCTCCTATATCTGCATGTAAACTCTTCTTTCTGCCTGTGTGCCATTCACAGGGCTTGGGTAAAATGTGCTAGGACCCAGGCGGAGTGGGTAAAGGAAGTGTGATTGACTCAATCATTTCAATCACGATGGAGAAGAGAAGCAGAAGGCCCAAGCCAGAAAAGTGGAACCATCTCTGAAGCAGGAGAGGTGAGGCAAACAACAGCAAAAGGTTAATCACAAGGTCAGGAACAAGGAGAGTCAAAGAGATTCAGGATGGAATGGAGGCCATGAGAAATGGTGGACGGGGGGTATTGTTTTTCTGTATTTATTTGAAGCCATGCTTTTAGGTGTCACAGGTAGGGCCTTGTCTGCTTACAAGCTCTTGTTGGGGCTGCGTACAGGGAGCCCACCGGAAGTGGTCAGCTGTGCAGCCGCTGGAAGTCCCTCTCAGATCACCTTGTTCACTTCACGCATGGCTTTGGGGGAAATGTGGATGACAAAGATGTGGGGAAAGAGCCAAGGATGCCACTATTTTCTCAGGAGGAAACAGTAGTTAACTCAACACAGAGAAGAATTCCGCAGGGTCCATGCAGCTTGAGACTACTACTTTCCCCCCCATCCCACTTATCCCTACAGTGACCCCAGATGCAGATGGTAGCTAGAGGGAAATGGTCCTTCTTACTTGACAGATGATGAAACGGAAACTAGGGAGAGCAAGTGAACTTAAGATCACATAACTGTGTAGGGTCAGACTTAGCACTTGAGTCTGAATTTCATTTCCAGCTGCAATTCTCTTGCCAGTATAATTTAAATGGAATTTAAATGATGTTTAAAGATAAGCAAATGATGAAACAGAACATTATGAATTTATTGACCCATGGAGATATAAGTATGAGATTGTAGCCAAGTCTCTGATTCTTTTGGAGCCTTTGACAACTTGGCCTGGCTATCTCTGTTTTCACCCATCTGACCTTGCTTGGCCCTGGTAGCAATGGTCTCTGGGTATTTGTGACACCTGCTACCCCAACACACAGTCTGGCATTCTATCTGTGTCCACAGGCTCCAACGTGATTAAATGGTGGAGTACTAGGAAACTTTTCCTAGTAAGATTCCACTCATGCTTATTTGGTTACTGAATTATCTTCCTGGGATAAATCAAAAGGTTTTACCATTCTATTTGCTTGCTTTAGTTGGGAAATCTGAAGGAAACAAGTCTAATTCACTCTTCACAGTTACAATGAAAACTTTTGACATTTCAAGCTTTTTGACAGGGGAAAACGAAACAGGAAATACTGTGTGGAAGGTAGCTTTGAGAAGACAGAATCCATGTGAGATTGCTTGATTAAGAAGGGTTCAAGAAAAGGCAATGACGACAACAACAAAAACAAAAATCATGCTTGCTAGCCCTGGCTGTTGTGGCTCAGCGGACTGAGTGTTGGCTATGAACTGAAAGGTCGCTAGTTCGATTCCTGGTCAGAGCATGTGCCTAGGTAGTGGGCCTGTCCCGAGGTGGAGGCGTGCAAAAGACAACTAGCCAATGTTTCTCTCCTTCTCTTTCTCCCTCCCTCCCGTCTCTCTAAAACTAAATAAATAAAATCTTTTTTAAAAAGCCTGCTTGTTTTATGCTTGCTTAAAAAAACAGCAACTCAAACCATCTCCAAATGTAGCTTAATCCATTTTCAGACTCTATACATTATGCATCAAGATTTTGTGCAAAAGGAATTTGAGAGGAGCGTATGCATGAAACCACTCCAGTGGATTAAAATTGCAGTTCAGTTTATTAGACTCAAAAAATACAGAAGACATTCTGAGACCTCTGCTCCCCTTTATGTGCAAAGTTCTCACCTCAGATAAATAACCTGTTGAGAATGGGTGGAGTCCAGAGTGGTCTTCTTTTAAAAAATTAGGAAACGATTTGGTCTTCCTTCCACCTAGTTAGTTGAGGAGGTTGATCTAAGCAGTTCTGTGGATCATGAGGCTCTTTTGAGCAAAACCATCCTATCCAAGGTGGAAATGCTAACGTGAAAATACATTCCCAATAAAAGGAGTTCACATGGATAGCTTCGTAATAACTGCTGACCTCACCCAGCCACAGTTCAAAGTTAAGCTGCCACTGTGGTTAAATGTCTGGATGGAAAGCTCAGAATCAATCAATCATCCAGATGTCTTCACCTAGTAGATGCCAAACATCACTGAGACCACATCTGGATGCTTGGAGGGCCAGTGGCATTTTTATTTCCTGTTGTTTAAGTAATGGATTGTTGGGATCTTGGAATAACAGTATCTTTTCCCTCTTGCCCAGAGGCTTTGCCTCACTGCAGGAGCACACTTTATGGCAATCAGGCAAGGGTCTGGAGCACCCCAAAGGCAACCAGTTTTGGGGCTGTTAATGACAGGAAGCCCTAAAGTGACAGGCAAAGTCTGACCCTGGGCATCATCGCTGTTATAAACCATGGCCTTTCCAAACAATCTAAAGAACATCTGAAAGTTTCTATGTAGCTTTTATGTGTTTTAAGTGTTGAAAAGTTCCCTGTGGCATGGCTGGTTGCCTGGGCTACAGGGCTGTGTTGACAGCTCTGGTCCTTTTCCTGGCAACTGAAGATTTGGACAGTGACCAATGAGAGGGCAGCATTCTCTTCTGAACTTTCCATTAGGCTGGTGATTCATTTTGAGACCCACATTTTATGAATGCTGTGAATTCAATGCAGTGTAGCTGTTGAGGTGTCTACATTCAAATTGGATTCCATTAACTTTATGGTGTGATTAAATGTCTGAATCATAAGGACTCAGGGTTGAATTTATGTGCCTTCTGAAAGCACTTTCAAGACTGGCAACTTTGATGAATGTAATTTGATGCATGGGATTGAAAGAACAAACGTAAAGAGATATCAAGGCTATCTCCAATATAACAAGGGTCTGAGAACCCAAATTTGAGAGTTGAAGTGGGTGGTCACTTTCAAATGTACAGAGTCAGAGCTGTGTTTCAGCATGCATATATATATATTTTTTCCTTAGGAATACTCGATTTTGGGCATTAGAAGGAACTTGCTGGTCTACCATTGCATAGTTTTCAAACTTTAAGTACCAAGACGTTAATTGGAGTGCTTATTAAAATGCCAGTTTCCAGGTCCTGCCTTCTGAGTCTGAAGGGCTCAGGTGGAGTGCAGGAATGATAGACCTTTCTGGAAGATATACTGATTTAATCATTTCAACTTTGGAGAAGTGATGTGCCTTATCCCTGGCCTGGATCGTAGCTAGGGGTGAGAGAGCAAGACTCAGAATGAGGTCTCTTTACATTTTCCTCAGGGATCTTTGGTTATCTATTTTGTTCATGCTTATCTAGATCAATATTTTTGACATGCAAATTGTCACATGAAGAAGCTATATGTGCCATGTTAGAAAAGTAGCGAAGAATATGGGGTGACAGAGAGGGTGATTAAGTGGCATTTCGCAATTTACCAAAAATGAGTTCTAATATCTCATTTAAAAATGTAAAGTACTCCTTAACACATAGGGATTTGAGACCTGCATGATGCTTC
Organism: Macrotus californicus; assembly: GCA_007922815.1. Lineage (NCBI taxonomy): Eukaryota > Metazoa > Chordata > Mammalia > Chiroptera > Phyllostomidae > Macrotus > Macrotus californicus. The sequence continues at coordinate 19,839 of VMDR010010800.1, forward strand.
TCATATTTGAATCAATTTTGGGCAGTTTCTGACACAGAGATATAAAAAAATACTTTAATTTCTGTGCTGTTATTTATGGAATTTTTGGCTTTAAAATATACCAAACACATATACCAAATATACCAAACACATAAAATTTGGAAATTCAAATGCTTTTCCATTATTGCTGACAATTTGTATTTATTCTTTACTTTGTGAATTATTGTTTGGATCCACTGTGATTTCTCTACTGCGTTGTTAGGATTTTTTATTGATTTTCAAGAGCTGTTTATATGTTAGTTATCAACTCTGTATTTGTCATACACCTTGCTGAAAGGATGTTTCATCAGATTTTTGTTTTCTTTTATTTTTACATACAGTGAGTTTTCTTGTACATGGAGCAGCTCAGATGTTTCCTGAAGTTAAAATTACTCTTTTATGAAAGATGCTGTTTCATTACTTTCATCTGTTAGAGTTCTCCCCATCAGAATACCAGGGAAGAAATCTCTCATACTTCCTTGTGCCTATATTGTAGCTTTAATATTTACATTTACTGATCCAACCTGTTGACATATTCTGCAAAATGTAATTTATAAAACAAATATATAACATGTAAACAGTTTTCTTTAAAAAATTAATAGTCCCAGCACAATTTCTTATAGATTTCTTTACTTTTTCTTGGTTCAATTACTGCCATTTACTGTACACTTTGGTTCTGTGTAAATCATTTTAATGAATTTTAAATGTTAATGAATATACCTTTCATTTAGTCCTTCCAACAACATTCTAGTGTAGTTATGTTTTTTACAGGTGAGTGGACTGAGGTTTGGATAATTTAAATTGCTTGTCTACATGGGGCAAATCTGAGAGGGGATCTCAAAATTTAGTGACTTCAAAGTTCACGGACTTAGTCACCCCAAGGAGATTTCACTATGAAAACAAATCCTTAGTATTAAGGCCTTTTTTGGGTTATCTACTGTTTCACTAATTTGGCAGCTATTTTTGCAACTAATATCATACTTTTAAGTATTATAGCAGAGAGCCCTTGTACTTTATTACTTTTTCAGTATTTATGTTGACCTCAGACTAAAATTAGCAAATACAAAACCTGTGATTTTCAACAGAATTACACTTACAATGACATCTTTACTATATTTAAATTTACATCTAGCAAAATGCCCTTTAGAAAAGTTTTATATTTTTCTTCAGACAGGTCCTTTACATTTCCTATTTTCATCTTAAGTATTTTGTATATTTGTTACTATGGTAAAAGATTTTGCATTATATTTTAACCATTATTAGTTTATTAAAGATCTATATTTTAATATTTATTTTTTACCTGACTTACTGATTTTTTTAAGAATAGTTTTGCTCATGGGTTTCTCAGTGTACACAACCTTATAATCTATACATAATAATGACTTTCAGCTCTTTGTTAATTATACTTTAAATTTCTCTGTATTGTTTCTTAGCAGTGCTAAGAAAAGCTAAATACTAGAGCTGAAAAGAGCCAACCAGCCAGTGTGTCTGCTTGACTTATGCTTTTTCTTCTACAAAAATATTTAGGAAGTACCCACTCTGTACCAGGGACTGTGCTGGATCTTGGAGACAGAGTATGGGCAAGACAGACACAGTCCCTACCCTCCTAGAGCAATAGCCTAGGGTGCAGGACAGACATAAATAGGTATTTATACAATTATTCAGTAGTTATAACTCATTCTTGACTTTAATGGGAATACATTTATTGTTTCAACTTTATGCCAATTTGAGAAATTCTTTTACATGTTGTGTTCCTTTTAGGTTAGCTTCTATTTTTTTAAAATCAGAGATGTCCCTTGAACTTTTGGAAAAGGCATCTCAACTCTGTCTCCTTTTATCTATTGCCAAGCCATCCATTTTATAAATAACAAACCCAAGGTTCAGTGAGGGAATGCAACAAACCCCACACTACACCTTTGCTGAGACAGAAGCCTCTGGATTCCAGCTCTAGATGATGTCTTGGAACCATAAAGGCAATGTGTCTATCCAATACTTGTCAGTGTCTCCAATTTAGATTGGAAGCTTCTTCGCAACAGGAGCCATTTCTGGGCAGCTCTTTGTGACTCCCTGAATCCAAAGTTGCCATGTTCTCAGGGCTCCTGTAAAGACAGCCTACCTGCCCCAGAGAGGGCTGGGAAAATGCCCAAGTCTCCAGTGGGTTGGTCCATACGCTGGTCAAAGGGCAATGACACTGAAGGCTAGGGTGTTGCATAAACCTATCAGAAGCAGTGCTTATTTCTTATTTAAAAAAGTTAATATGAAAGTATGAAAATACAAAAAATATATTAAATCACCTATAATATAAGCATTAAGAGATAACCCCCATTCTGTTTGAATGCCTTTTCTTTTCCTATCAATTTTCCCCCCACAAAACACAGTGAATGATAGATTTTACCTATTTTTTTCAGTTAATATTATATCATGAAAAATTTTCCAACACTGTCATTGCCTCATCTTTTTCTTTATTTTATTTCCCCAGTTTAACCCTGGCCTATACGTTTTGCTTTGCAGTGTTCTGCTGATTCATCTGGTTATTAATTTTGAAATAGTTCTAACGAATAAAAGAGCCTATGAGGACACCTTGAATCAAGATACTTAACTGAATCTGAAGTGGCTACACTTGGCTGAATGAATGATAACCATGTCATCAAATTTCAGCAGGAAGGAAATGGTAATACAATGTGAATTTAGCACCTTAATAGCAGAAAAGCTTTGGTTTCAAAAATTTCTAGCTATTTTTCATAGACATTTTGGAATTGTAGTAACTTCTTCTACTGCAAACCCAGTTGTATTAATACAATCCCCCCCCAACATAGAGATAATAATCAGCACCAGTAGCATAATCTTTGAAAAAGAAGATCTATCTAAGTTAAAATTGAAGAATGCTGAGAAGGTAGGACATTCCAAGGTATAAAATGTGATGCAGGCAAAATCACTTGGTGGACTAGAATGGCAGTTGCCTACCCAATAGCCATTCTATCTTTTTTTCCCTCTCTCTCTTTCTCTCTCTCTCTCTCTCTCTCTGTCTCTGTCTCTCTCTCTCCCTGACAGATTCCCAATTTTGTTCAGCTACTCCCTAGCTCCAATTGCTGAATCCTGAGTCTCCTAACTCAATCCTGATAATTCTACTTCCCTTCCTGGTGTCTGGTTTAGGATTGGCCAAGTGATACAATTTCATAGAAGGGATTCTCCTGGCAGGCTCTGGGGAAAGTTTGTCTCATTCTCAAAAAGAAATGTAAGAAAAGAAAAAAAAATTTCTTGGAGCTTTTGGTCCTTTAATGAGACTGTAGCTGCCATCTTGGGAGTATGAGGGAACAACTCTGAGGACGAAAGCCAAGATGCTAAGGAGGGCACCACAGACTGAAATAATCTGGGCTTTCCGTAATGTCACTGATGATTCCTACCTCTGAGCCATTTTGAGTTTAGAATTTTACTTGTTCATAGCCTAAGGCATTCTAACTGATTCAGGAGGTCACTGACAACAAGTGAATTAGAGACTGAACATGTTGAGGGAGAGAAAAAACTAAGTTCTGTTTCTATTTCCAACTTTATCTATTATCTGGCTGTTCCTTTTATTTAAACTATGGAACTATTTACTATCCAAGTTACAATAATACTATATTAATACTATTAATACTACTGCTACTAATACATTAGTCTTTAGACTTGGATATAGTTAATATCAAAGTTAGCTAACATATCAACACTTGCTCTGGTAAGGGCCTTAGCCAGATTCCTGGATTGGAATTTGGTAAATAATTTTTATTTTTAAATATTTAATTTATTTATTTCTTTAGACAGAGGGGAAGGGAGGGAGAAAGAGAAGGAGAGAAACATCAATGTCTGGAGGCCTCTCACATGCCCCACACCAGGGAACCTGGCAAGCAACCCAGGCATGTGCCCCGACTGGGAATTGAACTGGCCACCCTTTGGTTTGCAGGCCAGTGCTCAATCTACTAAGCCACACCAGCCAGGGCTAAATCATTTTTATTGAATTAAGGAATATTTCAGCTGAGGAAATAGCCTTGGCCTAAGGGAAAAACTATTAGCAAATTAATTATTTAGAACCTTGTTTATACTTTTCTTATTATATTAGAGAAGTCCCAAACCAACCACAGACATTTAAAAAATTACTAGCCTCACTTAAAGTAGAAAGTATTTAAGGTGTGTCCTCTCGTGGGAAATCCTTGAGTGTACAATTCATCATACTTATATGGCTCAGTCAATTATTTCGTAGAATGTCAGTTTAGGAGGGACTGTAGGCTTATATAAACTAAGAAGTAATTACCTTATGCAATAAAACTATAAGTAGGTCCCTAGTAAATGAATTTGCTAGTTGTTTTCCAAGTTTATAGACATTGACCCACATGGGACATGTTACATATGCATAAACACAGACATATTCTTGCATTAATTAGGGTGGGTTAAATTGTGGTAACAGATAGACCCAAGGATGAAGTCACCTCAAGCAATGGAAGCTTATTTCCCCCTCCTAAGACAGTCTGGAAGAGTCATCCAGGTTCGTAAGTGTCTCCTGACATGTGGTTATACAGGTATCGAGGCAGACAGCTGTTCTCTTATCTTCAGATGGTCACTGTTCTCACTGCCGTCCAGCCCCCAGAAAGGAAGAGAGAATGTGCTGTGGAGTCTTGGGCGACACCCTCCAAGTAGCACATTTCACTTCTGCTCACATTTCACTGGCTGAAACTTGGTCGTATGGTCACACCTAATTGCAAAGAGATCTGTGGAATAAAATCCAGGCGTGTGCTTGGAATAATGGGAGCCTGGCTTTTGACGGACAGCTTCTGACACATATGTAGTGTAACAGAAAGAGAATTGAGCTGGAAAAGTCTCCTAACGGGGTGGCCCCTCCTCTCTGGTCTCTTCTCCCTTCTCCCCACTGCAATCACAGTCATCTCTGCACAGTGCACATGCGCCTGTCCGTCACCAATCGCCTCCATGCCTCTGCCTAAAGCCTTTCAATAACTTTTCACTGTATTTAGGACAAAGATAAAACTCTTTATCCTGACATGCAAGACTCTGCATAATCTAGTATTCATTTACCTAGTCATTTTCAATTTTGGAAAGTGCTCCTTCTCTCTTCCAAGGCTCCAGATGTCTCGACTCCCTCCCCACATCCTCTACTTTCCACCTTTTATTTCCACAGGCATTTTGCACTTGCTGCTCCTGTGCCTGAATCCTCTTTTCTCCCCCCTTTGCCTAGTTGGCGCCCATTCATCCTTTAAGTATGACTCTCCCAGTGGAACCTTCTTTGATTTAGTCAGGTTTCTCTAAATAAGCTCCCACTGTACAGCATCATTTTTTTTTATCATAGCACTAGTTACACTTATTCTTTTATAATTGTGTGATTGATTAAAATTGCCTCTCCCACTAGACTTCTATGAGGCCAGTGTTTGTCTGTTTTTGCTTATGAACATTTAGCATAACTTCTGACCCACAAAAGATGCTCAGTAAACATTTGTTAAATATAAGCATGTTTGAATAAAGGAAGGAAGGAAGGAAGGAAGGAAGGAAGGAAGGAAGGAAGGAAGGAAGGAAGGAAGGGAGGAAGGAAGATCTGGGTTCTATTTCCTGCCACAAAAAAGCAGTGTGATCACAAAGTCTTCATTTTCCTGAGCCTCAGTTCCTTCCTTGTGAAAGGATTCAATTAAATGATATTTCCGACTTTTAGCACCATGAATCTATGGTGTTACTACTTTAAAATTGAATCCTCTGGGTCACTACATTTGTTCAATCACTCATTTGTTTCCTAAGCAGATGTAACAAGTTGTGGATCAGGCAAGGTCGAGTGAGAACACTTTTTATTCTTTAATTTTGAATTTTTTACTATTACAGATTCAGTGCAGACTTTAACTTAATCCTAATCCATCAGTCCAATAACATCCCAAAAGGAGATTTGATGAAAAATAATGGCATCAATTATTATACAGAAAAAGATAAAAAAGAAATAAAATCCAGAACCATTTTTGTTGGTCATTGTATGTGACTGGAAGATAAGGATTATGTTCCTTTTATTCTGGTTGAATTTGGGCCCTGGTATTATAAAAAACATGTATTGAAAGTGCCTTAACATAAAATTTCACTGGTAGAAGAACAGGGGCTATTTTTTCCCCATTTAATTCTAAGATTTATATTCAATTAAAAGATTAATACCCAGGCTATTTTAACTTTTTTGTTTCATAATAGGATGGCAAGTAATCATTACCAAGCCTGACTTCAAGTTGCTGAATCAATCTCTCCCTCAGTCTATCCATCCACCCACCCACTTATCTATTTAACAAGCACCTTTGAAGTAATATAAGACAAGGAATGCTTGTTTAGAGAAGTCTTAGTAGGATACCGAGGAGACTTACCTCACTGAGAGCAGCTTCATAGACCATTCTACTGTATAGTGATTGATCTCTTTTCTTTAGTTGATAGACCATATTATCATGTTATATTTGAGAGAGTTAGGTACTTGAAGGAAATCATCTACTCTCTGTTTTTATGAGCTATACAGGTTCATAGAAAGCTTAAATTTCTACCATGGAACTGAGAAAATAAGGAGTGGCCCAGGACTGATGAAGTTAGCAATTTCCTCTTTAAAAAGGTGAACAGTTTAGTCGAACAACATGTGTGCATGACCCATGGCCATAGACAGTGGTGCGGTGACTGCCTGGCGGGGGGGAGGGGGGGCTGGGTGGAGGGGCAAAAGGGGGGAAAAAGGACAACTGTAACAGTGTAAACAATAAGATATAATTTAAATAAATAAAAAAAATAAAATGGAATTGTTTATCACTTTATCCTTTATAAGCACATCTTTTCTACTCAAGTGTTCAAAATGGCTATATTTGATTTTTCATGTGTCATTTATAAGGGGGTGGCATTCCATCAATGGCAAAATATAATGGTGAGTCTCTTTCTTTCTAACTAATTTTGGTTTGTTTTCATCAAGATTTTTGGAAATTCATAACTGTTCTTTTAGAACAGTTTTAGATTTACAAAAAGATTGAGTAGATGGTACAGAATTCATATTTATTGACCCCTTCCCCCACTACAGTTTCTCCTATTATTACTAATTGCTATGATTACTAATCGTACATTAATATAGTATATTTGGTATAACTAATGAACCAGTTTTAATGCATTTTTATGAACTAACACTAAAAATTTATTCATATTTCTTTACAGTTCCTTTTTCTCTTCCAGAATCACATCCAGAATTTTTTATTCCATTAGTTGTCATGTCTCCTTAAACTTCTCTCACTTAGAATGCAACACATTCTTATCCTTGATTTGTTTTTGATGACCTTGACAGTTTTGAGGAGTGCTGATCTGGTGTGTGTTAGGATGCTCCTCCATTGGAATTTGCCAGATGTTTTTTCTTATGATTAGACTGGGGGTGTGATTTCTGGTAGGAAGATCACAGAGGTAAAGCACTATTTTCATGATCTCATATCAAGTGGACATGCCATCAACATGATTTATGACTATTGATATTGACCTTGATCATCCGGCAGCAGTCGTGTTGATCAGGTTTCTTAACTGTGAAGGCACTCTCCCCTCCACCTTTCCATACTGTATCTGGCGAGAAGTCTCTATGCACAGCCCACACTTAATGAGTGGGAGTTATTCTCTTCCTTTTCTGGAGTGGAGGACCTACATAATTTGTTTGGAATTCTCCTGCAAAAGAGATTTGGACCAAGATTCTTTTTTAAGTAGGTGGGCTTATTTAGGATTGGGAGTTATACTGATAAGCATTTCGTTGCTATAATTCTGCATTTTTCTGGAAAAAAAAAGGCAATCTGACCATGCCAACATGATGGAATGGCAACAGCACTAGAGTAGGAATGTGAAGGTCTGAAGATAAAAACCAGTCTCGTGATCTCCCAGGAGTCAGGCCCTTTCCCCTGAAAACTGCTTTGAGTGATCACAAGTTCTACTTGGCAAGGTCACTTTACTTGCCATTTTCACTAGCTGGAACATGTTGTATCATGGTGTGGCCCATGGCTAGTTCCTTCCATTCTGGTCAGCTTGAAAGTCATCTCTTACAAGAAGGGTTCTTGGAGCACCCTAGGGAAAGTAGCTCTTCTGTATCCCAGAACCTGCTACCACATTGGCTTTGTGTTAACCATTGGCATTATTTGTCATTATTTGTCATCTAAGATCACCTTATTGATTCACTTGTTTATCATCTGACTCTAGACTAGAAACTTTATCAATTCCATGAACTTCATGAAGTCAAGGGCCATATCTTATTTTATCTCAGTTCCTAGAAATTATCCAGAATAAACTACACACTAGATTAAAAAGAAGAAACAAACGCCAGAATGACCATTGAAGACATCTATACTGAACATTGCCTGGAGCCAAAAATAAAATAACACAATACTCTTTGGTAGCTCTGACAAAGAATGTTAACTGATGTCCACTGCTGGCATTTCCTTGAAAAGGGGTAGAATCCTAAAAACATAAGAGATTTTTAGTATTCTCTCTCTGTTTTGGAATTTGATTTCCAACAAGATGGTATTATTTGGGTCTAGAGTACTTTTTGCTTAAGAAACTTGAATTAAGAGGTATTTCGGCTGCCACCGAGGGGTCATGACTTCTCTCATTTAACAAATCAATATCCAGAAAAAAACACTTTGATGTCTAGAAAAGGGACGTCTTCTTGAGACTCTGAAATGTGAGATGTCAGAAGCATCTCTCCTCTACAATTGTTGGAAAAGGAGCACGTTTATTCTCCAGGGGAACTGAAGCATAATGAAATGCAATCTAAGAACATGCAAACTTATTATCTACCAGATGGTTGAATGGTTCCAATCAAATGGAGGATAGAAATAGGGGCTTTATATTCGGATTTTGGGAAAATGACTCCACAGCTATATTTAGGTGCAATAGTGCCTGCAAATACCTGTAATGGTGGCGGGCTGTGTGGCTTGTTCATAACATAATGAATATATTGACTCTTTGAAATTTCTCCTGAGGGTGAGAAAAAAACACCCTAAATTATTCCTGCAAATGGAAGAAAGATGTCTATGGTGGAAGATAAGCTAAAGGTTGCTACTTGTCTAAGAGATAGGTTGGTATTGTTTGTTAGTAGGCCCTTCAGAGGGCTGCCTTTGGGCCAGAGACTCGATCCTGTGACTTTAACAAAGTCAACATTTTTCTTTATTTCTCCTACTCTTGGAAATTGCTAAGATGTACAACTATAATGCCATTAACAGTAGGAATCCTTTAATGGGAATATTTTTTCCCACATCTCTATGGATAGACATCCTGGCACCAGGGAGATGGCCTTTTTAAAAATACTAATCTGGTGTCACTTGCTACTTAAAACTTACCAACAAATTCCCATTGCTTTTAGGGTAAAAATAAAAACCTGTCTGTGGTCTACAGCGCCCGACAAGAGCTCTGGTTGTGGGCAACTGTTCAGACTCATTTTGTGTTTCAGGGACTTTGCACATGCTTTTCTCGCTGCCTGAAATCCATCTTCCTTCACCTTTTTCTGTCTAGTTCAATTTTACCTATCCATCAGATCGCAGCCCAGTGTCAAAACTCATAGGTTGCTTCCCTGACATTCTAGTCTAGATCAATCTTCTTTGTTCCACACTTAAATTCCATGAAGCTTGTGTTTTTCACAGTGTTAGCTGTTACTGCCACTAGGTTATTAGGTAGAGATCACTTCTATTTGGCTCACTACTAAATGCCATGGCATATAGTACGGATTCAATGAATACATAGTGTAAAAATGAATAAATGAATGAATGGAGCTGGGTGATACATTCCACCCTTGCACACATTTTCTAAATAAAATGCTAACAATTTAAATAAGTTTGTTCCCTTATTATAACTAATAACAAAAAAGGTCAGTTTTCACTTTGTTTCATATTGACTATGAGGTAGCTAGATGAAGATAAAAGTTAAGTAAGTGGATTTTGTGATCATATAGGTCTGAATTCCAAACTTGGTTCCACCATTTACTTACTGGCTGTGTGATCACGGATAAATTACTTACAATTTCTGTGTTCCAGTTTCTTCACCTGTAAAATAGGTCAGAGCT